>JAREIK010007639.1:20000-29318 GCA_029783825.1 Sapria himalayana | reverse complement strand
TGCATCACAACTGCGCACTTCCCCATATTCAAATCTCACCTTCCAGCAGCTCCATAAATTCCTAGGGATCGTAATCAATTAAATGTCAGACTCAAATTAAAGGAAGATCGATCTTTCTTCTTCAAGCTCATGAAAAAGAAGAATCCTCTAGCACGGACAGATGACCACAGAGCAAGAGAGCAGGGGTGAAAAAGCTTGAATCTTTGGCACATAACTTGCCACCAATCAATCTTCCGTACCAAAGGTAAAAAAATCTTGCAGACTGAAGAGAAAAATGCTATCATAAACAAGACGACAGAGGAAGCAGATACATCCTGCAGTCCACTTCACAGTGGGAAAGAAACTTATGCGGAGCCAAGAAATGAAGGTACACGAGAGTGCCGTACAACGAAGATCCCAGAAGAGAGCAATGGGTGAATGAAATCTCTATTGATGATCGAAAACGATATCGAGAAAAATGGCTACGAGCATGGTATGAAGGATACATACACAAGAGAGCCTTTTTTTTACTGACGTGACAGCCAGGAGACCTCAGCCGCAGCACGACAACAGTCAGAATGGATAGTCACTGAAGGAAGGATAACTTACTATCCAATCTTCCTCCCACGCTGCCATACAGAGAAGTCACTGCCGTCCCTGTAGTCAGATCTACCTACCGGGAACTCCGACAAAGAACCGGTCATCAAAAATCCAGAATGGACCAGTGCAGCACCTGAGGCAGTAGATTCCAGGCTCAAAGTCCAAAGATCGCCTTCAAAGGAAAATCTGTAGAAGACCAGCCAGAGAAGTCAGAAAAGACTGACTCATAAGATCAATTGACGATTCTGATGGACGAATTTGCTTTGTATAGGCGCCACTCATACTGAAAAACATTATTAGTATCCTCCACAAAAGGTGTTCGAAAACCAGAAGCCTGTGGCAGACTTCGCTGATAAACCTCTTCACGATTGCAGAGAGAACACTATTGAAAAATCTCATTGCGAGAAATTTACTTTTTTTAAATAGGAACTCGCCTAGCCTATATGAATGGATTCCGAGATGAACCCTTGAGAAGGAATTTTTTCGTGTCTTAGGGCCTTGAAAGAATAGGTTTTTTGCATCAAGAGGCTGTGAGGAAATAAGTAACATAGTTAATGAGGAAGGGGTATGCATCTTATCATCTTCTATGATAGAATAAGAAACGAAAGAGAAAGACTGCACATGAATCTTACTCTAGAAATGCCTGTGGAATGTCCATCATCGAGAATAAGTCGATTCGCTGAAGCATAAAAGAGAAGGAAGAAGAGATCTTATTAGTTTAGTTAACCCTTGGCCCTTAGCATCTCAAGAATGCGCTCTTCTCAAGCGAATCCAAATAGGTGTTGGTTTGCGCAATGGAAGAAGAAGGGGTTGCGCACGAAGAAAACGATCTTTAGCAGACGGAATATAGCAGACATGATCAATAATTAAAAAGAGGACAAGGGATGCTTGTTCGACCTTCGGGATAAACGCTCTTTGAATGGGTTCTTTGACAGATTTCCTTTCCGTTGCGCCCCTTGCCTTTCTTACTGGATTTCCAGTTGATGGGGAAGGCTTGGCAAAGAAGCTTGTGTCGGAAGAGAAGTGGAAAACAAAGCTGTTCGGGCTTAACCTGAACCTGATTGCCCTAGTAGGAGTCAGAATAAGGTTGAGGCTTGAAGACAAGCAACTGACATCTCGGATCTTGCCATTGCCAGGAGCATGGATGCCGAGAATGCCCTCAGTCTATGTCTGTCTATATAGGCTTTAAGGAAAAAGAAAAAGGCAAGTACCAAAAAAAAAGAAAGGCTTTTAAGGTTGACCCACAAACGCCTGGGAACTGCTTCATCTGAGTTAGAAACCACGTATGCATCCCTCGGTCTTAGTGACCGGAGATATAACCCTGCAAATACATTTACGGATTGGTATTAAAGCTCCGTCCTGAACTAAATAATAAATATTTCCACTAATATCTTTTCTCAAAGCTTGTCAAGATCACTTTCTGCAAATGATGTGAAGAATACTTCTAACGGATGTAGGTTACCTCCTTCTTGTTTGACCGAGGTTAGTAGAACCTTGGGAGTCGGTTGCTCTTCGACAGCAACTCTATCTGCTCCGGGCCCATGATACCATGATCACTTTGTCCGATTGAAAAGCTTATGATCCATCTTTATGAGGAATCCTCCTTTAGCGGCTAGCTACCGGTGTAGTGATTTTGGGGTCCTTTCGATTCTCTCGAAATGCCGAACAGGAGTTCATTCTGTCAATATTCAGAGTGGAGGGTCTTATTTTCTTTTTTAAGAAAGGAGGTAGGTTGTTGCTCCGAGACTGCTATAACCAGATGGAGTGATTGGCTTTCCGAATCGTCTCAAAAAGGTTCCTCCCAATACCAACTCTGCGAACCATACTTTGCCGGATTCCCCACTCATAAAGAGAAGAGCGTACACCTTTGAAAATCTATCTTCTAGGCCGGGGGGTTTGTCCATTGGGATTGGGGAACGGGAAGTAGGCCTTCGGGTAACTAGAGATAACCTGCGACGCTTGGAAGTTTCTACTGCTCGCCTTGAGCTTTGTTCGGTACATACTATTCGGACTGACTACTTTCCTATTGATTTCTATTGGAAGACGGGAGCGTCTAGCCATTGAATAAGGCATTTAGCAGAGCTGGCGGAATTAGCAAGACCGTTCTGCAGGAGTACCGGCTTGAGAACCGGACTGAACTGGGACGTTATCAGGAGTGGCTTACTGCTCACCAAAGTGAAATAGCGTTGACACTGAAAGCGGGCTCTAGAGCACTGCGACATTGGTGCGCGGTAAATAAGATGGCACGACGATCTATATGGAAGGGCAACAAGACTGGCTCGGGAACTGAAATGGATGCGCAAGGGTAGTAACCATGCGAAAACAACGTTCAGGACTACGGAGTTGGCCTCCCGAGGAAATGACTATCCTTATTACTACAGGATAGGCTTAAGCGGAGTTGCACGCCCCGCCGAGGAACCTGCGGACGATGGAGCGAAACGATGCAGAACGGGAAGTAGGCTCAGTGATTCGTCGGAATTGTAACCTCTCATGGCTTCGGAGGGGCAAAGTCAATCTGAGTAGAGTAATCGGACCTTACTTAGGCCCACCTCCCTGGCCGAATTCGAAGTGCTCGGATGAGACAAATGCAGACGGATTGCTCGTTGAAAGCAGAGGAGGAGTTAACAGGACGGGGAGACTGCTTCAAGCCATACAAGGACTTCTTCACTAGTAGTAAAAAGGGAAGTTATATACGATTGTCAGTCTTATTGATTCATTATCAGTTACTTCATTGGAAGTCAAAACTACCAAGTAGACATCTAGACATTCACAACTCCGCTTTTTTCCTCCTCCTTGAGTCACTCAACTGAATCTGGGCGTTCCAAAGATCCCGTTCCCAGCTTTTTCCAGAGACGGCTGGCAGTTATGGAGCGATTTCCCTCCGGCGGAACTCGTGCAAGGGTTGAGCCGGCGTAGACAGATTTGATCGATTTGAGAATACTTGAGAAAGGCGCTTTCCCCCTCTTAATCTCCCGTGGCTCACAGGTTACCTTCACCCTGTGTGAGAGAAAGGAACCCCCGAGGTTATGTGAAATAAGCTACCATTAGCTTGAAGAACTGAGATAGTATGCTATGCGCAGACTGACTTGCTGCTTGCTTTCTTTGATGAATTGATGAGTGAAGGGCGATGCCAGTCGATTTAGACTCTGATTCCTACATACCAGACTTTGATCAATCATACATGATAGGAGAGAAATCGTCTGATTAAGAAAGAAGGGTTCCCCCTCTCGCTAATACAATACGGGGATAACCCTGACATTACCCCTTAATCAATTCCCGTCTTCTCTAGTGGGAATTAAGATCCCGAATAACTAAATAGCGTCAGTGAGGATGCCCATGCCCAGTAGCTTCTCTTTCAGCTTCTTAACCGCGTGGAGCGGAAGAGAGGGAATAGCTGGCTGATAGGTGCCCAGGCCGGGACATCATTCGTTTCTCCTCCTCTAGCTGCTGGCGAGGGACAATCGACCGATCCCTGGAACCACATTTATACGTATATGGATAGATAGATAGCGACTCTTCCTCTTGATGACGAGGGACGGAAAGAGAATAAGCTTTCATCGGAATAGGAATATCCGAACTTCAAAGGCAAGAGACGAAGAGACAATAAATTCATTTCCAGACCATGAAAGGATCGGATCGAAGGGAGGTTGAAAAGCTGTTACAGAATAAGCTGCTCTTCTTTCATAAGCAAATGTACTTGGTGGGTAGGGCATTCTATTCTAAAGGCATTCATTTCATCATCGCCTGGCTCAGGGGAAATTACTATCAGTTCTTACGAACTGCCTTTCCCATCTCTAAAGTAAAGGTAGTTGATCCGAGGACCTACCTGTTCTTCCTCGCCCAGAAGGTCATGTCGGGACCAGGGAAGCTTCATGGCATTGTTCCGGGGTAAGGTTATCAAGATTCAAAGGAAAGACAATAAATAGTAATAGTAGAAGAGAGAGATCCCACTAGCTTGGCAGTAGGACTTGTTTCAGCTATTCACAAGGATTGCTCAATTAGAGGTAGGCGTGGTAGCATGGTTGTGTTGACTTCTGCTTCCGAAATAAGAATACGAATTGCTTTTCTCTTGCGAGAATGCCTTCCATGCCAAGCAGCAGGGTTGAAGGAATAAGACTGCAGGTGTGTGTGGTATAACTCTTATCTGTTCGCTCCTGTCGACTCTGAACTCATGGTGGAGGATGGGCTACTAACTAGATTAGACGTGGAAAGGAACCTCAGAAAAGAGGGTCGGGGGTGGTACAGAGACTACAACGAGTTCTGTTACCCGGTTCCGCTCTTCTAATAGAATCTGTTCTTTCGAGGTGATCGCTCTCATAAAGCTCCGTTGAGGCGACGACCAATATGAGTCTCGACGACTGTGGACTACAGGTGAAGGCTAACGTCATGTCGTAGTCACTTACAGTTAGGGGAGCTAGCTTGTTGACTTCCCCAGAAAAATGTGTCATAGACAAGTTATTTAAAGAGGCAGGATCAATACCGAAAGACGAAAGAAGCCAGTAGTACCTGCTTTAGTTGACCCTGTAGGCATACCAGAGAGACACAACCAGAGAGAGCGACTAAAAAAAGCCTAGTTAGAGTCTCGACTCACTGCAAGCTGCTTCCCCAACCTTCAAACCGAAAGAAGAGTTCTCTGCCCCAGGTGTAAAGTCATTGTAGTTACCTAAAGTTCCACACATAAAATGCCGTCGGCATCTCCTACTTGCTACAATTGCTTTAGAGCGCGAGCAGCAAGGAAAGGGCAGTAAGTGCGAACGAAAAGGGAAGGGCATGACAGAAGGGAGATAGACCTCCTATAAGCATTATTCTCTTTTGAGGTAACTTGCTGACTCTGATATGATTAGTTCCGTGGGCTAGTAAGATCACTATTAAGGTGAGGGTCCGAATGAGGCTCAATCTTTCACTATACTCCTAAATAGAGTCGCAGGTAGTCTTCCATACATTCAGATTTTAAGCACCTACTGGGGAATCGGCTTGCAAGGAAAATCTTGATCGAAGGTCCCTCTATTTCCCTCCATCTCCGGCTAGAAAAGGATGTATGGGTCACACTTTGATGTCTCACTGGTTTAGATACGACGAGATTATCATCAAAGTTCGGGAGTCTCAACCTGAATACCTCACCGGAAGGTGAAACATGAGCCACATTCAGCGAAGAGTTGCAGGTCTGTGTCACCTTAATGCATTATAAATTGCAAAGGTAAATTACAAACATAAACTTAAATTCTATAGGTTAGATTTATTAATTAAGAATTTGTAAGACTACTGTAATTAGGGATACTTATTCATTTTGTGTTTGGTGTAGTCTTTTGAAGGCTTTAGGGGCGCCTCAAGCAGTGCAGGAGAGGAGTATACATTGCTAGAGGAGAGTCGTTTTTGGACACCCAAGCTTTGCAGCCACTTGCGGCAGAATTTCCAAATATAGTTAGTATGGAGATGTTAGCACAAGAAGGCGAACTTTCACCATATATCAATAAGTCCTCCGCTCCGGCTGCTATTGACTACATTGTCTCACTGAGCAGCAATGTCTTTGTACCTTCTCATGGAGGAAACATGGGCCGAATCATGCAGGTAAGTGCCCAATAAATTTCATACTAGCTACTTCCACGAATAGACTGTTAGGCACCCCTAAGTATCGCATTATTTGTGAGAGTTCAGCCATTTAACAAAGAAAGACGGACTCTCCTGCTTGAACTGATAGCTATTGCGAATCAAGCTTGAGAAAAGAGAGGAAAACCTTGTTCACTCAGAGTTATTTCTGAAACAGAAGACCCGAGTTGCTGGTATTGTTAATCAGATTATAAGGAATGGAGATAACATCACAGATAAAAAATAGTTGAAAAAAGTTGGAATTAAAAGCACATAGGGAAAGCATGAATTAATACGTAGGAAAGGGCTTGGGCTACTAATCCGATAGATAGATGAATCAATGAATTGAACCGCTGGAAATGATTCATATTCTTGTGAGCCAGCCTTGTTTATCTATGCCTACCTGAAACCACCCCTCTTAGGGGGTGTACACAGACCTGCGAGATAGTCATTCAACCATCGCTCCTTTAGCTACACATGGTGTGTCATGCAAACTGTAATTGAGAAATTGGGTATTAGCAGTTTCATTTCGATGTACATCAATGATTGGAATTCCTGCCTAAGGATAGGACGCTCCCCTTCGCTTCAGTGTCTTTCCCAGCTCTCGAGGCATAGGAATCTGCTCCCAGCCGCCCGTCAAAAGGTGGGTGCTCCCCAATTCTCGCATCTTTCGTTCAACTCCAACTATGCAAATAAAAGAGTAGATCATCCTGGCAAACCACCTTCGTAAACAGAAGAATGTAAAGTCTCCGCTCCGCCTCTAGAATTCTCTCATTCTTAACAGCCCGAGAAAATCCAAGCCAGTCTTTCGATCCTTGTCCGATACAGCAGCTGGATCCCCGCCTTTCCAATCTTCCTCTATAAATTCTCTTTTGAATGGATAGATGTATTCTTTTAAGTAAGGCACGAGTCTCGGGCCCGGAATAAGCGGTTTTTTTTCCAAATGCCGCAGAAGGAAGAGAAGTGGGAAAAGAAGCTGCTCTCCTAACCGATACCGGTGGTGGAGGACGTTAATCAGTAGCAGCTGTTGATGGAATAGAAGCTCTTCCTCTTCGAGTATACGGTTTTTGAAAGCTAACTTCATGCCTAAGCCCTGTTACAGTAAGAAAGGAAACTGTGATCGCATCCGCTCCCCCTCTTGCTTTTTCAACCAAAAATCCCGAGAATAGTCAGATCAGGGGGAAGGGGGTGCTATAGCCCTTGTTCAAGAATGGCTTTTGTTCAATCAGACACTCTTAGAAGGCTCTCGTAACCCTTGCTTGGCTCTTTCCTGTTGATGCGGATTACGTCTGACCTTCTTATCCGTCGATTGCTATTATGGAGAGAGGGAGAACGGGGCTGACTCCGAAACCAACGGCTAGGCTAGGTAGCAGTTCATTCGAGCTCCTTGTAGCAGTAGGAGGAGATATTCCCTCGACGTTTATAGGGACTTTTGGCACCTCGATCAATATCCTATCACACAGGTAAGAAAGAGGGTTCCCTATTCACTCTACCTTCAAGACCAATCGAAGAGCCTACAAGACTGCAAAGAGAGGAAAGAATCGTAAGCTTTTTTTAAAGGCCTTACCACAGTAAAGAAAAGATCGGAGCTTATGGCTTGGTTCCGAAATGGAATGATGCGAAAGATGGAAGTACATTCCCCCCTCCTGGGGCTTCCACACCACCTCCAATGAGAGAGAAAAGGAAGAGTCGGAAGAGGTACAAGAAACAAATCGACCTTTCGGGCGGCCGAGGTAAAAGAAAGAAAAGAACCGGCAATCAAATGAAAAGAAGTGCCTAACTCGAAAATGCAACTTCTCCGACTAAACCATAGGCAAATCCTTCTACACAGCAAGGGAAATGGTCCTTACTTAGACAACTCAAAGAAAACAATGACAGTTTTCCAAGCCTAACAAACGAAATTTCCGGCAATGATGCCAAAGGCTCTTATTCCGGCCAAGACTTGGACGACTTGGAAATGTGATAGCTGAATAGCTCAGCCCTCTCTACGCCTTCAACAATGAGATTTCAAAAGACGATTCTTTCTCCACTGCTTCCTGAACTGGGTTGGTTAAAGAACTCTCTTTCAAGTCCCTGAGGAACATCGCTTGCATCTCTTTAGTTCGAATGCTTTTCTGCTTTGAAAACTTATCTCATCTTAGAAAGACTTCTGTCTTACCCAAATCTTTAGCCTTTAGCACCGTCTTCTCTTTATCCAAAAAACCTGCAATCTGTCACGACGGCAGAGAGAAATGAATTGAAAATTACTGCACACATGCTATATCTTCGATTTAATTAAGCAAGCCAGCGCGTCGGTAATCAGACTGAGACTACTTTGATTTTTAATGTGTCTTCTGGATCATCGAATGAAAGTGCCAATTCAGGTGGAGAATCGGGGGGAGTCTTCCTCTAGCTCTTAATCCTTGGCTACGTTTCGAAATGTGATTGCAGCCGAGAACGAGACTGAGATCTATCAGCGGATCAAAAATCTCGAGAATGTCCATTATTACAGCATTCCGCCCCACGGCGAGTATGAAGCCATAGTAAGACATCATTTCGATCAAGCAATCAATGTCAACAATTTTCGAGAAGAGTATTTTGAACTCCAAGTTTTAGAACGCAAGGGCCTATTGCAAGATAGGCTCCAGAATCTAATGCTCGCTGAGCGGAATATCGAGCGCATTATGGAATTGTCACCCTATACCGATGTAAGAAAAGAGGTCGTAAGTTGCAGAAAACTGCTCCCTGAGTATGTGTTTGGATTGGAGGTCAGGATACCATAAGAATGGAAACCGAGGATTGCATAGAACTGCTTTTACTACTCTGGTCACTATGACTTCCTACCCTTTGGTCTAACTAAAGCTCCCTCAACTTTTCACAGTCTAATTAATGAGATCTTTCTTAGCCATTAGGACAGGGCAGATGAAATGCTTTTACGAAAACTAGCGCTTCAGTGTGCCAAGGTTAAGTTAGAAAGTTCATCATAGAAGGAAGAATCAGTCTGGGCTTTTCTGTCTGTTTGATATTATATAAAGTACCAATCCTAGCAGTGAGGGATGGTATTCCTTATATAAATAGATCTTCCCCTCGCTCTTTCATTCCAGTCAGCGGGGAACCAACTAATCAAATATATGTATTAACGAATAGCCAAAGAGGGAAGGAAGAAGTCACTAG
>JAREIK010007639.1:0-12500 GCA_029783825.1 Sapria himalayana | reverse complement strand
ATGGAAGTTGCGGGTCGAGGTGAATGAAAGAGACAAAAGACAGGACCAAGCTATAGGGATGTTTCCACCCGTCTTGCTTTTTTCTTTGCTCCATATCTAGGTAGGAGAAGGAAACCAGACAAACCATTTATTGTCTGGTCCAGGTCGATCAATGGTTGTGCTTGAAGCCTTCTTCTCTGTATCAGGCAACAAGAGGAACGAGTATGATGGACATCTTGCTTGAAGCTCTGTTCCTAGCACCAAACAAGCCAAACCGAACCATATCGAGAGGGAGGAGAGAGATATAGGGATTGAGGACGCGGATCGGAATGCTATTTTTCTGTTTGTGGATCAATTGAATTGGGTCAGCTAGTCAACAAGGAGAAGGAAGAGATCAAGTACGGGATGTTCCAATCGATACTTGTTTGAAGCCTTTGTCCGTCAAACATAAGAGAGATATTTGATTGCCATGGAAGGTTGCACTCGAAAGCCCTATTCCACCTATCTAAAATTGCTTTATTAATGCTCTCTTCTTCTGTCTGTCTAACGCCCATGCCTTCCCCTCCGGAAAGGTTATTCCCCTTTCTACAAAGCCTACTCCGTTGCATTCCCTTTCCACTGTCTAGTTCCGATTTGCCTTCGCCCTTAGCTTGCCACTTGGAGGCCAGGTACTCCTCTAGGCATACTAGACGAGCAAAGAAAAATAGCTATGGAAAGGAGCTACAACGTGCATGCTTTCGTTGATAGGCTTCACTCATTAATGAAGAAAACTGCGCTGTTCGAACCTCGGAACCATACGATACCTCGATCCTACTCTGGAGCCCAATCTCTATCGAAAGCATGAGTGGTTGTACTCCACTAATGAGCTACGCGTATCTGCAGTACGATCCATTTGGCCCAAGTCTTCCCATCGTGTAATGACAGTGTGCCTTCACCCCATGGTTCTCCCATTTTGGGCACAGGGTCCCTCGGGTATTTTCACCCTCTTCGACTTGCAACTTGAACACTTTCTTTAAGCGGTACTGCCACTGAGACTTCCATTTCTTTTTCTTCTTATTAGAAGACTTGCATTCTCTTGATCGTATTATGTTATTATTTTAGATAATTCTGTTGAGGACAGTGAGTGTTCGGGTTTCAGATGAGGCTCTTTTCTTTTTGATCTCACAAGAAGGCTTGGCCTTATCTTTCTCTCTATCTATAAGTATAAGCACTTAGTGCCGGCCTTCCTGATTGGATCCTCTGTTCGCCCCCTCTTCCCAATAGGAATGGAAATCGACCCTTGCCCAGTTCGTGCTCCCCAATCGCCCCTCCCTGTCCCTTACTCGTCCTTTGAAAGCAGTCCCATCGCTATGCGCCGCACTTTATAGCGGGGTATAGAGGTTATAGAGCGGCTTTCTTCTGAATAGAGAGATAGGAGAAGGTAGCGCATCCACAGTAGAGAGAGATACCCTTCGGCTTCCTTCTGTGAGTGCTTTCTTCCAGCGAAACGAGGGTTCTCCCCTCAAAGTGAGATGGGACCCGGTCTTCTCGCGCGGCTTCGCGAAAGGGCCAACTTATTGATATGTTTGTCGATATGGAATTAGATCCCAAGGTTTCGACCATTCACTATCTAGAGAAAAGCCCCAACCTCGCGGCCTCCCCACCCACTTCTTATCCCTGGAGACCCTCCGTTCCGCATCTATCTATTCATTCCAATCCCGCTGGTCCATCCAATAACGAAATAGAGTGGTTTCCCAAAGACTCTGACAGAGCGGGACCGAGCTGTTTACTCTGATCAAGTGGTCCAGTGTTTTTTACAGGTTCCTGAAGCTTCAGAAGAACCGTGCGGCCACTTCACTTCTTGCCGCTTTCTCCGCTCAGACTACTAGAGCGTGTGAAGGTTGGACGCTCACTCACGACCGGATGGCCCTTGTTTTTAAGGTATGTAATGTATCTATCTGAATGAAAGGAACCCGATTTCGGGGTGCTATGCGCAGTGTTGAAAGGCAAGTTCTTGATTCTTGAATGGGATGGACCAAACTCTCATAAAAAGGTCGCCAAACCAAAGATCGAGGGGCTATGTAACGTAAGCGACCAGCCCTTCTTTCTGAATGAAAGAAAGAAGAAAGGAGGAGGAGATAAACCGAAGTCAGGGACGCCGCCCCCTCCTCCATTTTGCTCAGCTAGTCTTTCCAATTGATAGAGGTTTCTCGGAGGGGAAGGGGGGAGCGCTGCTAGGGGGGATTCGAG
Source organism: Sapria himalayana (assembly GCA_029783825.1). Taxonomy (NCBI): domain Eukaryota; kingdom Viridiplantae; phylum Streptophyta; class Magnoliopsida; order Malpighiales; family Rafflesiaceae; genus Sapria; species Sapria himalayana. Next base: position 10,292 of record JAREIK010007639.1, on the reverse strand, counting down.
TCCTCACTGCTAGTAGTCAAACTACCAGCCGAACCAGGTTGAGTGATCGTGTAGACCCTCTTTTCATCATCCGAGGAGGATAAATCGCAAGAAGAGGTGTTCAGGCACGAACAAACGTAGCTCTCCGTAATAGCAGAGTCGCTATTACTCTCAGAACCACTATCGTCGACTTTGTCGTGGAATCGAATATTCCTAAGGTCGGTCTTTAGGTTTAAGTTTTCGTTGGTACCTATGACTCGTGTGCTTGTGCCTCGATTTGCTATGTAGCACGTGATGCGGTTTCGATTTACTTCGTGTCGAGGTTTTTTTTTCTTTCGAGTCCTATTCCATACTGGTAGCAAATACTACCCCTTCTGTGTCTCAGTTCTCTATCTTGAACCGAATCGATTCTCGATCAAGAGAATTTCCGTAGCAAAGATCTGCCCGTAGGTGAGTTCCGTGGTCGACACGTGCGGGAGCTTCTCGCGAACTAGGTCGGAGAATCCTCTCGGCAAGCCAGCAATAAATTTATCTTTCCAATTTGGCTAAGAAATTATCTTTATACCACTTGTCATCTTCAATCTGATTAATCCTAAGACTAAGATTAAGGAGATGGGCTCCACAAAAAAAAGTAAAGAACTATTGAAGAGAACAGTGCGTCGGCAGGATTCGGTTGTTGCTTTCCGTCCGGAGTAAGTAATACGTTTCCGTAGTCATCGATCTTGACAGAAGACTAAATCCTTCTCTTATCCATTTCCATTAAGGTCAGGCTGTTTTTGAATCCAAGAGTAAGCATTTGAAAGAAAAGGACCCTAATCGATTCGGGGTACGTGTTAACAAACAAAAAAATCTGCTGCTAGGGTTGAAGCCTTTTTTTTCCCTAAGTCAACAGGACTAGGCCTATTGTAGTAGGGAAGGCTATTGACTTTTTAGCCTTTGTAAAAAGAACATTCAACCTCCAGGATAAAATGAAAGTGAAAGAGGGGGAACCCCGTGTGAATATCAATCCCTGGTTCTGCAGACTCCTGAGCTATAAGGAAAACCCGATAGCGGAACCATCCAAATTCCCCTCCCTCCTGCTGATCCCGGTACGGAAACGGGTCTCCTACCAAAATGACTTCCTTTGAGTTCTCATAGAGTATCAAATGATAGAAAGTTGAGAAAGAGCCTTCGAAAGGATCCCAACAGTTGCCGAACAAACTCAAATGAGATTGGTGGTATATACATATCCTCAGTTGCATCGCGTTTTGGTCGACCTTTTCATTTCATTATCGAGTGCCATAAGGAACTTCACTACGGGAACAATAAAGACTTATGGAGAGATCCTTGGCGGAGTCAAAGCTTAATATGGCTTATAGCCCGGGTCATCTTAGTTTCACTTCGTTACGGGAATAGAAGACTTCCTCCAGTGCCCCTTCCAAGCAAAACATCGAGAGGTCAACGACTTCGATTTAGTACCGCTCCGTGGGCCCTTACTTCTATTGTTTCTGGAAGAAGAATCTCAAGATCTAGGGCTCATTTTTGTATGGAGATAAAGCCCTTGTTCAAGCGAGAACATCTGGAGGAGGATACTGATTGTCTAACCAATAAGGGATGGCAAGGTTGGGAATAGGCAGTCAAGTCTCGAAAAAAGAATGGAATTCCCAAGTTTAGACAGTTGTCCAGGTAAAGAAATACGGGGAAGGGGGAGAAAGGGTGGTCGTAGATCACCACAAAAAGAGACTAAAGCAAGTGTTGGATTCAAAGCCGGTGTTAAAGATTACAAATTTACTTATTATACTCCTTACTATGAAATCAAAGATACTGATATCTTGGCAGCATTCCGAGTAACTCCTCAACCTGGAGTTCCACCCGAGGAAGCAGGGGCCGCGGTAGCTGCCGAATCGTCTACTGGTACATGGACAACTGTGTGGACTGATGGACTTACCAGCCTAGCCTTGATCGTTACAAAGGACGATGCTACCACATTGAGTCCGTTGCTGGAGAATAAAAGAAATATATTGCTTATGTAGCTTACCCCTTAGACCTTTTTGAAGAAGGCTCTGTTACTAACATGTTTACTTCCATTGTGGGTAATGTATTTGGGTTCAAAGCCCTGCGCGCTCTACGTCTGGAGGATCTGCGAATCCCTCCTGCTTATTCAAGCAAGGGAAGGGAGGGCAGACGTTCAAGAAGTCGTGACATTAGATCTCACCCACCTTATCTGATCTTATGTCTTCGAGGGCATTGAGGAAAAGGCACAACACGCCAATGAAAAGAGAAACTAGCTCATCTATACGAGATCGTTTGACTTTCAAGTAGTGCTTGATTGAGGGATGAACCCCGAATCCGTACTTTCCGGTACTATGCCTACTCCCTTTTCCTTTTTCAAGTGGGTTGAACTCTTTCTAAGGCAAAAGGTGAAAGCAGACAGATCTTCTATTTAACTTAACAGAAAGCTAGGAATGCCCAATCCGTCAATCCCATAACTTTTCTTTCTTGCATTACGTCATTCACGTCTAGCTCACCCAATCACGCCCTACCCGCCTGAGAGGGAAATGCCGGGTCTAAACCTGGAGGAAGTTAATCAGAAGAGGTTCTTCCTAAAGGGATTGACCTAAGGCAAGGTTGACTTATCCTGGAGGAAGGTGTCTCAGGAAGAGAATACGCTGATGCCGCAAATCCGGTGTTATAGAATCCGCTGCTCTTGGTCTTGTTGGAATATCCGGAGGAAGAACAATTAAATCAGAATAAGCTGTTAATGAATTTCCTGAAGCAAGGGATAGCTTGTGCACAATTGAAAGAAAAGGGCGCGAAAAGGCCTCTTTCAAATAGGGGAATGGGAATGCCACCTGCTTCAACTCTTGCACTTGACTTCAAGCCGGGATTCATCTCGATAAATTACTTTTTCATCGACAGATGAGATGAGAGGGAATTCGCACATTCAACTGAATGCAATAAATCGTTTATATAAATAAGATTAGTTGAACTCTTACTGTGATCGTAACCGGTGCCGCTGTTCTTAGTCTCGAATCAGCCTGACCTTCTTCCTTTCCTGGCTTGGCTTGGTTGACTGAGAGATTCTTGGTGACTCTAAGCCAGAAAAAAGCCCTTAGCGGCCTTCGCTTTATGCCTTTCTAGTGCTAGTAGCAGTAGTAGTCTAAGCTCTTTCTTTGCAAGACAAGAATAGGGTGCAGCTTTTGTTGTGCTAGAATCAGCAATGGGACTCGAGGAAGGGGGAATCAGATCAATCTCTATCCATTTCTTTTTCATTTTTAATGTCCAGATGATAAGAATTTGTCAACTACTGGCACATCTTTAGGAACTGCATTTCTACCCTGTATGGTATGACCTAGCCGTCTTTACTCTTGTTTTTTAGCGGCTTTTCAGTCAGTTTGAAAGAGTTTGAGAAGAGAGATGATATGATAAAGATAGTTGAGGCTAGAGAATCAGCTGTTGGAGATAAAAAGAGAGGAATGAGATCTTTGGGTTTTTCCTATAATAGAATAAAAGCTCTTTGCATTTGAAGAAGAATAGTAATCCCTTTCATCAGCTCTTGCTTTTGGGGGAATAAGCTGGCTTTAAAGACCTTGCCCTGAAGTGAAGCATATAACAAAGAAAAAGTGAAAAGTAGCGATTTGAACTTCATACACAAAAGATGAAAGAATGCATTGAATTTGACTGCAAGAAAAGAGACTGAATAGAGAGGGAAGTAGGGGAGGGGATCAAGTCTATATAAACTTCCTTCAAGATCCACTTGGAAATAGAGTATTTAACGAACTCTCGTGAAGAGGTATGAAGCTAGAATCAATCTCACTTGGCAGACTATTTCAATCAACTTGAACTTCATGCATTGGATTTTGTGATCACTAGAAGTTCCTCTCCTCCAGCAAGTAGAAAGAATGCGGGCGATCAGATCTCCTGAGAAAGTGCAAGGATGACAAGAACTCTACCACCTTCCCCTCAAATCAGTCATTTTTGGTACAGCCTCTTAAGCACTTTATTTCAGAGGATAAGTTCCCTCTGCCTCTGGGCTACTCTCTTTTCTCTGAGGCCCAGATATTCTCTTGCTCGATCACTATTTAAAAGGGCCATGACAAGAAAGAATATGAATAGGAAAGCCCCTTCTCCCCTAGTATTCCCGGTAAGGTTATGGTTCGAGAAAAGATAAAATGAAAAGCGCGCTCTCTGAGAAGAAAAGGAGAATATAATGCTAAAATGCACTGCTAAAGCCCTTGCTTGGAATTCGGATAAGCAAAGGAGAGTACGAATTAGAGCCTCACATTGCATTGCATCACAACTGCGCACTTCCCCATATTCAAATCTCACCTTCCAGCAGCTCCATAAATTCCTAGGGATCGTAATCAATTAAATGTCAGACTCAAATTAAAGGAAGATCGATCTTTCTTCTTCAAGCTCATGAAAAAGAAGAATCCTCTAGCACGGACAGATGACCACAGAGCAAGAGAGCAGGGGTGAAAAAGCTTGAATCTTTGGCACATAACTTGCCACCAATCAATCTTCCGTACCAAAGGTAAAAAAATCTTGCAGACTGAAGAGAAAAATGCTATCATAAACAAGACGACAGAGGAAGCAGATACATCCTGCAGTCCACTTCACAGTGGGAAAGAAACTTATGCGGAGCCAAGAAATGAAGGTACACGAGAGTGCCGTACAACGAAGATCCCAGAAGAGAGCAATGGGTGAATGAAATCTCTATTGATGATCGAAAACGATATCGAGAAAAATGGCTACGAGCATGGTATGAAGGATACATACACAAGAGAGCCTTTTTTTTACTGACGTGACAGCCAGGAGACCTCAGCCGCAGCACGACAACAGTCAGAATGGATAGTCACTGAAGGAAGGATAACTTACTATCCAATCTTCCTCCCACGCTGCCATACAGAGAAGTCACTGCCGTCCCTGTAGTCAGATCTACCTACCGGGAACTCCGACAAAGAACCGGTCATCAAAAATCCAGAATGGACCAGTGCAGCACCTGAGGCAGTAGATTCCAGGCTCAAAGTCCAAAGATCGCCTTCAAAGGAAAATCTGTAGAAGACCAGCCAGAGAAGTCAGAAAAGACTGACTCATAAGATCAATTGACGATTCTGATGGACGAATTTGCTTTGTATAGGCGCCACTCATACTGAAAAACATTATTAGTATCCTCCACAAAAGGTGTTCGAAAACCAGAAGCCTGTGGCAGACTTCGCTGATAAACCTCTTCACGATTGCAGAGAGAACACTATTGAAAAATCTCATTGCGAGAAATTTACTTTTTTTTAAATAGGAACTCGCCTAGCCTATATGAATGGATTCCGAGATGAACCCTTGAGAAGGAATTTTTTCGTGTCTTAGGGCCTTGAAAGAATAGGTTTTTTGCATCAAGAGGCTGTGAGGAAATAAGTAACATAGTTAATGAGGAAGGGGTATGCATCTTATCATCTTCTATGATAGAATAAGAAACGAAAGAGAAAGACTGCACATGAATCTTACTCTAGAAATGCCTGTGGAATGTCCATCATCGAGAATAAGTCGATTCGCTGAAGCATAAAAGAGAAGGAAGAAGAGATCTTATTAGTTTAGTTAACCCTTGGCCCTTAGCATCTCAAGAATGCGCTCTTCTCAAGCGAATCCAAATAGGTGTTGGTTTGCGCAATGGAAGAAGAAGGGGTTGCGCACGAAGAAAACGATCTTTAGCAGACGGAATATAGCAGACATGATCAATAATTAAAAAGAGGACAAGGGATGCTTGTTCGACCTTCGGGATAAACGCTCTTTGAATGGGTTCTTTGACAGATTTCCTTTCCGTTGCGCCCCTTGCCTTTCTTACTGGATTTCCAGTTGATGGGGAAGGCTTGGCAAAGAAGCTTGTGTCGGAAGAGAAGTGGAAAACAAAGCTGTTCGGGCTTAACCTGAACCTGATTGCCCTAGTAGGAGTCAGAATAAGGTTGAGGCTTGAAGACAAGCAACTGACATCTCGGATCTTGCCATTGCCAGGAGCATGGATGCCGAGAATGCCCTCAGTCTATGTCTGTCTATATAGGCTTTAAGGAAAAAGAAAAAGGCAAGTACCAAAAAAAAAGAAAGGCTTTTAAGGTTGACCCACAAACGCCTGGGAACTGCTTCATCTGAGTTAGAAACCACGTATGCATCCCTCGGTCTTAGTGACCGGAGATATAACCCTGCAAATACATTTACGGATTGGTATTAAAGCTCCGTCCTGAACTAAATAATAAATATTTCCACTAATATCTTTTCTCAAAGCTTGTCAAGATCACTTTCTGCAAATGATGTGAAGAATACTTCTAACGGATGTAGGTTACCTCCTTCTTGTTTGACCGAGGTTAGTAGAACCTTGGGAGTCGGTTGCTCTTCGACAGCAACTCTATCTGCTCCGGGCCCATGATACCATGATCACTTTGTCCGATTGAAAAGCTTATGATCCATCTTTATGAGGAATCCTCCTTTAGCGGCTAGCTACCGGTGTAGTGATTTTGGGGTCCTTTCGATTCTCTCGAAATGCCGAACAGGAGTTCATTCTGTCAATATTCAGAGTGGAGGGTCTTATTTTCTTTTTTAAGAAAGGAGGTAGGTTGTTGCTCCGAGACTGCTATAACCAGATGGAGTGATTGGCTTTCCGAATCGTCTCAAAAAGGTTCCTCCCAATACCAACTCTGCGAACCATACTTTGCCGGATTCCCCACTCATAAAGAGAAGAGCGTACACCTTTGAAAATCTATCTTCTAGGCCGGGGGGTTTGTCCATTGGGATTGGGGAACGGGAAGTAGGCCTTCGGGTAACTAGAGATAACCTGCGACGCTTGGAAGTTTCTACTGCTCGCCTTGAGCTTTGTTCGGTACATACTATTCGGACTGACTACTTTCCTATTGATTTCTATTGGAAGACGGGAGCGTCTAGCCATTGAATAAGGCATTTAGCAGAGCTGGCGGAATTAGCAAGACCGTTCTGCAGGAGTACCGGCTTGAGAACCGGACTGAACTGGGACGTTATCAGGAGTGGCTTACTGCTCACCAAAGTGAAATAGCGTTGACACTGAAAGCGGGCTCTAGAGCACTGCGACATTGGTGCGCGGTAAATAAGATGGCACGACGATCTATATGGAAGGGCAACAAGACTGGCTCGGGAACTGAAATGGATGCGCAAGGGTAGTAACCATGCGAAAACAACGTTCAGGACTACGGAGTTGGCCTCCCGAGGAAATGACTATCCTTATTACTACAGGATAGGCTTAAGCGGAGTTGCACGCCCCGCCGAGGAACCTGCGGACGATGGAGCGAAACGATGCAGAACGGGAAGTAGGCTCAGTGATTCGTCGGAATTGTAACCTCTCATGGCTTCGGAGGGGCAAAGTCAATCTGAGTAGAGTAATCGGACCTTACTTAGGCCCACCTCCCTGGCCGAATTCGAAGTGCTCGGATGAGACAAATGCAGACGGATTGCTCGTTGAAAGCAGAGGAGGAGTTAACAGGACGGGGAGACTGCTTCAAGCCATACAAGGACTTCTTCACTAGTAGTAAAAAGGGAAGTTATATACGATTGTCAGTCTTATTGATTCATTATCAGTTACTTCATTGGAAGTCAAAACTACCAAGTAGACATCTAGACATTCACAACTCCGCTTTTTTCCTCCTCCTTGAGTCACTCAACTGAATCTGGGCGTTCCAAAGATCCCGTTCCCAGCTTTTTCCAGAGACGGCTGGCAGTTATGGAGCGATTTCCCTCCGGCGGAACTCGTGCAAGGGTTGAGCCGGCGTAGACAGATTTGATCGATTTGAGAATACTTGAGAAAGGCGCTTTCCCCCTCTTAATCTCCCGTGGCTCACAGGTTACCTTCACCCTGTGTGAGAGAAAGGAACCCCCGAGGTTATGTGAAATAAGCTACCATTAGCTTGAAGAACTGAGATAGTATGCTATGCGCAGACTGACTTGCTGCTTGCTTTCTTTGATGAATTGATGAGTGAAGGGCGATGCCAGTCGATTTAGACTCTGATTCCTACATACCAGACTTTGATCAATCATACATGATAGGAGAGAAATCGTCTGATTAAGAAAGAAGGGTTCCCCCTCTCGCTAATACAATACGGGGATAACCCTGACATTACCCCTTAATCAATTCCCGTCTTCTCTAGTGGGAATTAAGATCCCGAATAACTAAATAGCGTCAGTGAGGATGCCCATGCCCAGTAGCTTCTCTTTCAGCTTCTTAACCGCGTGGAGCGGAAGAGAGGGAATAGCTGGCTGATAGGTGCCCAGGCCGGGACATCATTCGTTTCTCCTCCTCTAGCTGCTGGCGAGGGACAATCGACCGATCCCTGGAACCACATTTATACGTATATGGATAGATAGATAGCGACTCTTCCTCTTGATGACGAGGGACGGAAAGAGAATAAGCTTTCATCGGAATAGGAATATCCGAACTTCAAAGGCAAGAGACGAAGAGACAATAAATTCATTTCCAGACCATGAAAGGATCGGATCGAAGGGAGGTTGAAAAGCTGTTACAGAATAAGCTGCTCTTCTTTCATAAGCAAATGTACTTGGTGGGTAGGGCATTCTATTCTAAAGGCATTCATTTCATCATCGCCTGGCTCAGGGGAAATTACTATCAGTTCTTACGAACTGCCTTTCCCATCTCTAAAGTAAAGGTAGTTGATCCGAGGACCTACCTGTTCTTCCTCGCCCAGAAGGTCATGTCGGGACCAGGGAAGCTTCATGGCATTGTTCCGGGGTAAGGTTATCAAGATTCAAAGGAAAGACAATAAATAGTAATAGTAGAAGAGAGAGATCCCACTAGCTTGGCAGTAGGACTTGTTTCAGCTATTCACAAGGATTGCTCAATTAGAGGTAGGCGTGGTAGCATGGTTGTGTTGACTTCTGCTTCCGAAATAAGAATACGAATTGCTTTTCTCTTGCGAGAATGCCTTCCATGCCAAGCAGCAGGGTTGAAGGAATAAGACTGCAGGTGTGTGTGGTATAACTCTTATCTGTTCGCTCCTGTCGACTCTGAACTCATGGTGGAGGATGGGCTACTAACTAGATTAGACGTGGAAAGGAACCTCAGAAAAGAGGGTCGGGGGTGGTACAGAGACTACAACGAGTTCTGTTACCCGGTTCCGCTCTTCTAATAGAATCTGTTCTTTCGAGGTGATCGCTCTCATAAAGCTCCGTTGAGGCGACGACCAATATGAGTCTCGACGACTGTGGACTACAGGTGAAGGCTAACGTCATGTCGTAGTCACTTACAGTTAGGGGAGCTAGCTTGTTGACTTCCCCAGAAAAATGTGTCATAGACAAGTTATTTAAAGAGGCAGGATCAATACCGAAAGACGAAAGAAGCCAGTAGTACCTGCTTTAGTTGACCCTGTAGGCATACCAGAGAGACACAACCAGAGAGAGCGACTAAAAAAAGCCTAGTTAGAGTCTCGACTCACTGCAAGCTGCTTCCCCAACCTTCAAACCGAAAGAAGAGTTCTCTGCCCCAGGTGTAAAGTCATTGTAGTTACCTAAAGTTCCACACATAAAATGCCGTCGGCATCTCCTACTTGCTACAATTGCTTTAGAGCGCGAGCAGCAAGGAAAGGGCAGTAAGTGCGAACGAAAAGGGAAGGGCATGACAGAAGGGAGATAGACCTCCTATAAGCATTATTCTCTTTTGAGGTAACTTGCTGACTCTGATATGATTAGTTCCGTGGGCTAGTAAGATCACTATTAAGGTGAGGGTCCGAATGAGGCTCAATCTTTCACTATACTCCTAAATAGAGTCGCAGGTAGTCTTCCATACATTCAGATTTTAAGCACCTACTGGGGAATCGGCTTGCAAGGCAAATCTTGATCGAAGGTCCCTCTATTTCCCTCCATCTCCGGCTAGAAAAGGATGTATGGGTCACACTTTGATGTCTCACTGGTTAGATACGACGAGATTATCATCAAAGTTCGGGAGTCTCAACCTGAATACCTCACCGGAAGGTGAAACATGAGCCACATTCAGCGAAGAGTTGCAGGTCTGTGTTCACCTTCATGCATTATAATGCCAAGGTAAGTTATCAACATAAACTTAATTATATGTTGATTTATAATTAAGAATTTGAAGCTATGTACTTAGGGTCTTACTATTCATTTGGTTTGTTGTAGTCTTGACGTCTTTCGGGACGCGCTCAAGCAGTGCAGGAGAGGAGTATACATTGCTAGAGGAGAGTCGTTTTTGGACACCCAAGCTTTGCAGCCACTTGCGGCAGAATTTCCAAATATAGTTAGTATGGAGATGTTAGCACAAGAAGGCGAACTTTCACCATATATCAATAAGT
>JAREIK010007638.1:0-22200 GCA_029783825.1 Sapria himalayana | reverse complement strand
AATCTATCATTGTTTCAATCTATAAATTTATCAAAAATATCATTCTATCAATCTATCTGTCTATTTATATATTTGTCTATCTATCTGACTATGTATCTATCTAACTGTCTGTCTATCTATATGTATAACTATCTGTCAATATATATATCTATTTATCTATATACCTCTCTATCTATATATCTATCTAACTCTCAATCTATCTCCTTTTGTATCTTTCTATCTATCTATCTACAATGTATCTATTTGTCTATCTGCCATTCTATCTATCTGTCTATCTGTATTTTTAACAATTTGTCTATCTAACAATATGTCTATATGTCATCTGTATTTCTGTATCTCTATCTATCTATCTATCTATCTATCTTTTTATATTTTGATCTTTCTTCTATCTTTTTTATCTAATTATCTATCTGTCTTACCTATCCATCCATCTATCTATCTGTATATATGACTATATGTCTATCTATCTATTTGCCATCTATCTATCTGTCTAGTAGTATATATGTCTATCTATCTATCTATCTATATGTCTATCTGTCATTTATTTATCTATGTTTCTGTGTATCTATCTTCTATGTATATATATTCTATCTATCTATCTATCTTTAATACTATCTATCTATTGATCTTTAATCTATTTTTCTAACTATCTTTCTATCTCTATAATAGTGTATATATCTATATGTTTATCTTTATAATGACTATGTAACTTTTTGATTGTCTTTCTATCTATCTTTCATTGACAATCTTTCAGTCTGTCTGTTTATTTATCTATCTATCATTCATCTTTCTAACTTTTAATCATATATCTATCTATTTATATACCTATCTATATATTTATCTGTCTATATATCTATCTATCTGACTATTTGTCTATCTGTCTATTTTTCTTTTTGTCTATTTTTTTTTCTGTATCTTTCTTTCTATCTATATGTCCATCTATCTATCTATCAATCTCTTTATCTATCTATCTGACTTCTTTCTATTTGTTTTATGTCAATCTATCTATTTGTATATCTCTCGATCTATCTTCTATCTGTATGTCTATCAGTCTATCTATCTATCTATCTATCTGTCTATCTATATGTCTATCAATCTGTATATCTATATATCTGGCTATCTACATATTTATCTATCTGTGTATCAGACTATCTGTCTATCTGTATATATGTCTATCTATTTATCTATATTTCTATCTATCTATTATCTGTCTTTCTATCGATTTCTCTATATGTCTATGTAACTATCTTTCTACATGTCTATCTGTCTATCTATATATCTGTCTATATATATATATCTATCTATCTATATATCTTCTGTCTATCTATCGATCTATTTGTTATATCTCAATCTTTCTATATCTCTAAATGTTTTCGTGTCTATGTCTATCCTTTATCAGCTTATCTATTTATCTATCTATCTATTTATATATCAATCTATATGTTCATCTATCTGTCTATCTTTTTGCATATCTGTCTATTATTTTGTGACTTTGTTTGTCTATCTATCTTTATGTCTATATGTTTGTCTATCTATCTTTGTTTGTTTGCCTATTTGTCTATTTATCTATCTGTGTATCTATATATATGTCTATCTGTCAATCTATCTATTAATCAATTAGTCTATTTGTCTCTCTGTCTATCATTATAGATGTCTATTTGTCTATATACCTATTTATATATCAATTTATATGCCTATCTATCCACCTATCTATCTATATATCTATTTATCTACCTAACTAACTAACTAACTATCTGTCAATCTATCAATCTATAACGTTTATCTGTCTATCTATCTATCTTTCTGTCTATTTGTCTATTTATCTATTTGTCTATTTGTCTATGTGTCCTTTGTTTGTGTGTCTGTCATTTGTCTTTCTACCAATCTATTTGTCTCTCTATATGTCTATCTATCTATATATCTATCTGTTTAGTCTCTATATGCTATCTATATTTTATCTATCTATCTATGTATCTAGCTGTATATCTATCTATCTATCTATCTATCATAAGTCTATCTGTCAATCAATCAATCAAATCTATCTATCTTTCTATTTATTTATATGTTGATCTATCTATATCTATCTGTCTGTTTATTTTCTATCATTCAATTTGTCTATCTTTTAATCTGTCTATCTATCTATCTGCCTATTTGTCTATCTATATATCACTCTACCAGTCTATCTTTTTATTTGTCTTTTTGTTTATCTGTCTAACTAACTATATGTCTATTTATCTATATGTCTTCTATCTATCTTTCAATCTTCTATATGTGTATCTATTTATCTTTGTATATTTCGATCTATCTTGTGTCTATTGTCTATCTATTTATATGTCTATTTATCTATCTATCTATTGGTCTATCTATTAATCTGTCTATCTGTCTATATGTCTATCTGTCTATTTGTCTAAATATATATCTGTCTATATGATTATCTATCTATCTTCTGTCTATTATCTATCTATCTTCTGTCTATATCTGTCTATCTCTTATCTATCTTTTGTCTATTATCTATCTATCTTCTGTCTATATCTATCTATCTGTCTATTATCTATCTTCTGCCTATATGATTATCTATATGTCTATTATCTGTCTATCGATCTGTCTATCTATCTTCTGTCTATATATTTATCTATCTATCTATCTTTCTCTCTCTCTATTTGTGATTATGGCTATTTGTCTATAACTTTAAATGACTATTATCTTTTTGTTTGTCTTTTTGTCTATATATCCTTTGCATGTCAATTAGTCTACCAATTTGTCTATTTGTTTATCTATCTATTTATCTATCATTCAATCTTTCTAACTATCAATCGATATATCTATATATATATATAGATGTGTGTATATATATATATATATATATCTAACTGTCTATTTATCTATATGTCTATTTGACTCTTTATCTATTTTTCTATCTGTCTATCTTTTTTCATTCTATCTGTCTATCTATCTATCTATCTATCTATTTGTATATCTATCTATCTTTCTATCTCTATATTTGTCTATCTGACTATCTGACTATATATATATATATATATATCTATCTATCTACGTATTTGTCTATTTATCTATAGGTCTGTCTGTATATCTGGCTATCTAACTAACTATCTATCTGTATATCAGTCTATCTATCTATATGTGTATATCTCTTTCTATCTATCTGTCTTCTTTCTATATGTTTATCTGTCTTTCTATCTATTTGTATATATGTCCTTCTTTATATCTATCTATCTGACAATCTATTTAGCTGTCTATATGTCTATCTATCTATTTATCTATCTATCTATCTATCCATCTATGTCTGAATCAAATTATCGACTTATATGTCTATTTGTCTAGTAGTCTAATTATCAATATATCTATTTGTCTATCTATACATCAGTCTATCAGTCTATTTGTCTTTATGTAAATCTATCAATCTATCTAATCAGACTATCTATCTATCTATCTATTTGTCTATTTGTCTAATTGTGTATCTGTATATATATATCTATATTTCTATTGTGTTTAGCTATCTATATATTTATCTGTCTATCTACCTATTTTTCTATCAGTATATCTATCTATATCTCTATCTGTCTATCTTTCAATCTTTCTATCTATCTATCTTTCTAACTAACTATCTGTCTATCTATCTATATGTATATGGTTATCTATCTATCTATCTATCTATCTTTCTGTATATTTTCTTATATCTATCTGCCCATCTGTCTTCTCTCCATCTATCTATCTTTTGATCTATCTTCTGCCTATCTATCTATCTATCTATCTATCTATCAGTCTATCAGTCTATCTGCCTATATGTATATCTAGCTATCTACCTATTTGTCTATCTATATATCTTTCTTTATTTCTCTATTTATCATTCTATATCTTATGTCTATCTAATAATCTATCTATTTGTCTATCTGTCTTTCTGTCTTTCTGTCTATATGTATATCTATCTATGTATCTAGGTGTCTATCTATTTATCTGTCTATCGTCTTTCTATCTATCCGTCTATATGTCTATCTATATATTTATTTTATGGTATCTGATTATTTACCCATCTTTCATATGTTTATCAGTCTATATATCTATTTGTCTATATATCTATCAGTCTATCGTCAATCTATCTATTAGTTATATGTCTAATATGTCTTTATCTAAATATGTCAATCTCTCAATATGTCTATCTATCTATCTAACTATATATCTATCAATATATATATATATATATCTATCTATCTATCTGTATGTTATCTCTCTATATGTCTATTTGTCTATCTACCTATCTTTATCTATTTATCTATTTATCATCTATCTATATCTATATATATCTATTTGTCTATCTATCTATCTATATGTCTATCTATATGTCTATATCTATCTACATATCTATTTGTCTACCTATGTGCCTGTCTATCTATCTATCTGTTTATATATCTATATATCTATATGTCAATTTATCAATCTATCATATCTATCTATTTATCTATCTATCTGTCTATATGTATATCGTCTATCTTTCTATCTCTATATATATCTATGTCTATCTATCTATCTATCTATCTATTGTCTATCTATCGATCTATCATCTATTTATCTGTCTGACTGTTTCTATCTATATAGTCTACTCTATCTACCTATCTATCTATCAATTTTACTATCTATCTATCTATCTATGTATCTATCTATATGTTATTTGTTTATATTTTTATATATCTACTTTTCTATCTGTCTAATTATCTATCTGACTATCTATCTGTCTATCTATCTGTTATATGTCTATCTGCCTATCTACCTTACTATCTATTAGTCTATATGACTATATGTCTATCTGTCAATCTATCTATCTATCTTTTATGTCTTCTATATATCTATCTATCTGTCTATCTATTTGTTGATCTTTCTATATATGTAATGTCAATATGTCTATCAGTCTATCTATCTATCTATCTACCTATTTACCTACATAACTCTTAGCCTATATGTCTAAATGTCTATTTTTATTCTATCAATTTTTATATCTATCAATCTTTTATCTGTCTATCTGTTAATCTCTATGTATATTCAACTATCTGACTATCTATCTATATGATATCTATCTATCTCTCTATCAATCTAACATTATATCTGTCTATCTGTCGGTCTATCTATATATTTATATGTCAGTCTATCTGTTTGTCAATCTATATGTATTTGTTAGTCTATCTATATGTTTGTCTATTTGTTTGTCTATCTATCTTTCATCTATTTGTTTGTCTATCTGTCTATATTTTTTTCTATCTATGTTTCTGTCTTTCTTATTCTTTCCGTATGTCTATATATATATATATATATCTATCAATATGATATCTTTCTTTCTGTTTCCTGTCTATCTTTCTTTCTATCTATCTATCTCTCTATCTATCTACCTATATGCCTATCGAAATCTAACAATCTGCTATCTTTCTATCTACCTATCTACATATCTACCTATCTGCCTATTTCCTATCTTTCTAATGTCTATCCATTTGTGTGCATCATCTATCTATGTATCTATTTATTTATCTATTTGTCTATCTATCTATCTATATTCTGTTTATCTATCTATGTGTCTATCTATCCTTCTATGTTCTTTATGTCTATCTATATGTCTGTCTATCTGTCTTTGTATCTATGTGTGTGGTGTGTGTTTATCTATCTGTCTGTCTATCTGTGGTGTCTACGGGTGTGTCGTATGTCTCTATCTTTATATATATAGAAATTTGTTTGTTTATCTATCTATCAATAATCAATCAATCTATATATCTATCTATCTAGCTAGCTAGCTATCTACCTATCTATCTATATATCATTCGATCAATCATCAATCTATCTATCTACCTATGTAATCTATCTATTTATCCATCTATCTATTTATCTATCGCATATATGGCTATCTAACTATGTGTCTATCTATCTATGTGTGTATCTGACTAGTGTTCTATATATCTATGTGTGTATCTGACTATGTGTCTATCTATCTATGTGTGTATCTATCTATGTATCTATCTATCTACCTATCTAGCTATCTGTCTATCTGTATATATATTATCTGTCTATCTATCATCTATATATCTATGTTTCTATCTATCTATCTATCTATAAATCTATCTATCTGTATATATGCCTAGTTGACTATCGGTCTATCTATCATCAATCTGAACTGTCTATCTATCAAAGTGATCTTATATCTATCTATCTACTGTCTATTTGACTATTTGTTTATCTATTTATCTATTTATCTATCTTTCTTTCTTTCTTTATTTCTTTCTTCCTTTATTGTCTATATTTCTATCTGTCTATTTATCAAACTATATATGACTATCTTTCTATCTATCATCAATCTATCTGTATATTTGTATCTCGTCTATATGTCTATCTATCTTTTTGGTTATGTCTATCTGTTTATCAATCTATAGTCTATCTATCTATCGGTCTATCGTATATTTTGTATTTGTCTATTTATCTATCTGACTATCTGTCTACATGTCTAACTTGATTATATACATTTATCTATCTATCAATCCTGTAAATCTATCTATTGTCTATCTATCTAGTTATCAATCAATCTATCTGTCTAACTGTCTAACTATCTAACTAAACTACTAACTATCTTTCGATCTACCGATTCTATCTTAGGCCTATCTCCCTAGCTATCTATATAGTATCTTTCTATCTTTTAATCTGTCTATCTGCAGATATGTATACTATCTTTCTATCTATATATTTATGTTATCTAGCTAATCTATCCTATCTGAATATTGTCTATATATCTATCTGTGTTAATTATTTTCTATCTATTTGCCTATCTATCTAGTTATCTTTGAGTCTGTATCTCTATCTATCCATCTATAATGTGTCCTATCTATCTAGTCTTATATATCTTATCTAGCTGTCCTGTCTGTCTATCTTTCTATTATCTATCTATCTATCTATTTAACTATCTACATTATCTATTATTGTCTAATAAAATCTATCTATATTCTAATCTATCGCTCCTCTAGCTAACTATCTATCTTACTATATCTTATTAGTATATCTATCTATCTATCTATCTATATACGTTCTTTCTTTCTTTCTATTATTTTGTGTATCTTTTTTCCTGTCTATCATCTATCTATTTGTCTGTCTGTCTATCTATCTTTCTATTTGTGTAGATCACTATTAATCATATGTCTATCTTTCTATCTGTCTCACTCTATCTATCATATTATCTATCTTTATATCATCGTTATATCTATTTATTTCTCTATCTATCTATCTATCTGTCTAACTGTCTATCTGTCTTTATGTATAGTTATATTGTGCAATCTACTTATCTATTATATGGTGTATTAGTCTATCGATATCTATGTATATGTTCGTTCTATCTATCTGTCTTTATGTCTAGCCCTCTTCTTTCTAGATGTTCTATTATGTCTATCTATCTATTTGACTATCTATTTTTCTTTCTTTCTGTCTATCTGTTAATTTGTCGATCGTGATATAGGTCTATCTATCTATGAGTGTAATCTAATTATTCTAGCTATCTCTCTATCAGGCCTTCTATCTATACTGTTAGAATGACTAGCGTCTATCAGTCTATATGTCTATGTGTATTTACTATAAAATTTTCAATCTATCTATATATCAGGCTAATCCTACCAACTATCTGTCCTATATGTAATATTAGTCTAATTGTATATATGGTCTATCTATCTATTTTTCTATTTGTCTATATATTTATCTATTATCTAACTATTGTTTATCTGCTATTTATCTATATGTCTATCTATCTATCTTCTGTTTATCTGTCTATCTTTCAATCTGACAATCTGTCTATGTGTATATCTAATTATCTATCTATCTCTCTATCTATCTATCTATCTATCTATCTGTCTCTCTAGCTAACTATCTATCTATGTTGTATTTATTTTCTATCTATCAGTCTATACATCTATTTATCTAGCTTTTGATCTATCTTCTATTTATCTATCAATCAGTCTATCTATATATGTGTCCTATCTGTCTATATGTATATTGGCTATCTACCTTTTTGTCTATATGTCTATCAGTCTATCAATTTGTTGACTCTCTGTCTATTAATAATATATATACTAACATAGATTATATTATTACTATGATATATATAGATATATATAGATGTCTATATATAATCTGTCTATTTGTATATTCTATCTATGTTCTATGTTCTTTCTGTCTATATGTCTGTCACGTCCTATCTATCTATGTGGATAGCTGATTATCTACCTATATTTCTATATGTTTATTAGTCTATCTATCTATTTGTTTAATATATCTATTAGTTTATATGTCATATAGTCTATATAAGTATCTATCTTTCTATCTTTCTGATCTATATCACTTTTTATCTATATATCTATCTATCTATCTATGTGTGTATCTAATTATCTTCATATCATCAATGAGGTCTATATGTCTTTATGTAAATTGTCATCATTAATCTATCTATCAATCTATCAGCATACGATCTTCTTTCTCTCGGCCAATATGTATATTTGGTCTATTTGTATACTATCTATTTGTCTATATGTCTTCTATTTACTATCTATCTACTTATTTGTCTATCTATCTATCGTATCTATCTATATGTCTATCTATCTATCTTTATATCTTTCTATCTTTTTATTTGACTATCTGTCTATCTGTCTATGTGTATATCATTAATATTCTATCTAGCAATGTGTATATCTGACTATCTATGTATCTATTTGTCTTATGTATATCTGTTTATCCATCTATCTATCTATCAATCTTTTGATCTTTCTTCTATGTATCTTTATATCAGTCATTGTATCTATGCTGTCTATCTATCTATATGTATATCTAGCTATCTACCTTTTTGTCGATCTATTTATCAGTCTATGTATCTATTTGTATCTCTGTCTATCATTCTATCTGTATAGATGTCTATCTATCAATCTGTATATAAGTTTATCTAGCTATCTATCTATCGATCTGTCTGTCTGTCTATTTATATATCTATCTATGTATCTATCTATTTATCTGTACAACTATCTTTTTGTCTATCTGACTATAAGTATATCTATCTATCTATCTGTCTATGTGTGTATCTCATTATCTACCTAACTTTGAATATGTTTATGAGTCTATAAGTCTATTTGTCTATATATCTATCAGTCTATCTGTTAATCACTCTATCTATCTATCAGTCTATATGTCTATATGTCTTTATCTATATCTATCAATCTTTCAATCTTTGTATCTATCTAACTATCTATCTGTCTATCTATATATCTGTCTATTTGTCTATATACATACATACATATATATATATATATATATCTATCTATCTGTCTATTTGTGTAACAGTCTATCTATCTATGTGTCTATATATCTATCTTTTATTCTATCTATCTATCTATCTATATTTTAAATCTATATGTCGATATGTCTATAAGTCTATCTGTCTATTTATTTATCTATTTGTCTATCTATCTATCTTTCTTTCAATCTCTCTTTATATCTATATGTCTATCTATCTATCTATTTATCTGTCTGTCTATCTATCGATCTATCTATCTATTTTTATGTCTATCTGTGTTTCTGTCTATATAGTCTATCTATCTATAAGTCTATCTATCTGTCTATTTATCTATCTATCTATCTTTTAATATTTCTAAATATATATCTTTCTATGTCTATCATCTATCTGCAAATCTATCTATCTATCTACTTGTCTATCTGTTTATGTATATGTTTGTGTGTCTATCTGTCTGTGTGTCTGTGTTTATATGTCTGTCTAAGTATTTATGTGTGTATGTATCTGTATGTCTGTTTGTGTGTTAGTATGTTTGTTTGTTAATGTGTCTGTTTCTCTGTATGTCTATCTATTTGTGTGCCTGTCTGTCTATCTTAATGTATATCTATCAATCTATTAACTGTCTATCTTAATGTCTATCTATCAATCTATTAATTGTCTATCAGCCTATCTATCTATCTAACCTTTGGTCTATCTATATGTCAATCTATCTTCTATCAATCAGTCTATCTGTCTATATGCCTTTATGTTTATCTGTCTATCTATCTCTCTTTCTATTTGGCTATTTGTCTATCATTCATTATATCTATTTTTCATTCTGTCAATCTCTCTATTTATCTATCAGTCTATCTATCTTTCTATCTGTATATCTGTCTATCTACCAATCTACCAATCTATCTGATTATCTGACTATTATCTATTTATCTATTTATCTATCTATCTATCTATCTATCTATCTATCTCTCTATATATTTGTCTATTTTTGTCTGTCTGTTAGTCTGTATATCTATTTTTTCTGTCTGTCTGTTTGCCGGTCTATTAGTATATCTATATGTCTGTCTGTTTGTCTGTCTATATATATGTTTGTATATATATTTATTGGTTAATCATTTTATATATTTACTTGCGTGTCTGTCTATCTATCTATTTGTATATTGGTCCATCTTTGTGAATATCTATATGTCTATGTCTATATTATAACTACCAATTTATCTACCATATATATATATATATATATCTGTCTGTCTTTATGTCTACCTATCTATCCATCAAACTATCCATCTATTTTTTTTTAAAAAAAAATTGTATATTATTTTTAACCCTCTCTTTTGGCGGAGGAATACCCTTTTACAAACTAAAATCTACCCTTATCCCTCTTACACCCATACACTTTAATGAAAAAAAAGAGACAGAGAACCAAGCCTAATTTTAATATGAGTACGTGTGCTCGCTATGAGCTTATTTGTTTAAAGATCTTGAGTTATTTTTAACTTCCATTCTGAACTTGTAACTCGGTTATATGCCCACTTCCTTAATGTTAACATTCCCTTCATGAACCTCCTTCTGAAACTTTATTGCACAAACACCCTTCATTCTACAATTTTTCTCCAACCCTTTGAATCTTGCTCCCTCTAGTTCTTCACTTTATATGCTGTTCCAGAGCCTTGACTTTCACTATATATGCTGCACTCTACATTTTATATGCTGTTACAAGAGCTTGACTAACCCTTCATCATGTATGCTGTATAATACCTGCGCTGCTAAGAAAACCAAGAAAACAAATCCAAATATACATTCTATTTCTTTTCTCCCTCCTAGATTCCTTTCTAAACAAACCTGTAACTGTAGGGACAGAAATTCCCCTACCGACTGCCTCCATTCCTTCTAACAGCTTAATTTTCGCTATATTGCCCTCCATGTTCTGCTATTTTCACTTTTCCATTCTTCTCTTTACTCTTGCCGTCTTCATGTTATGTTTGCTGCCTTCCTTTGCTTGACTTCTGGAATTCATTGCCGTATCCCAGCAACTTTGCGCTCCATTTTTCCCCCATAGCCGCTTCATTTCTGTACCCTCATTGAACCTTAGCAAATCTGAAATTTGCTTCCTTAATGACAGCAAGACCTATTCTATACCCCAACGTCTAATGTTCTAGCATCCTAACTAATTAATTAACACATGACCTTGCAACATTGTTCTCATAAGCATAAATAAGACTTTTAAACATACAATAAACAAAGAAATAAAGCAAATGAGGTTTAGACTGCATGTGCCAACAAATTTTGCCTCCCAATGAATGAAGCTTTGAGTGAGCTGCGCTGCTAAGAAAGACAAATACATCTATACCATATTCCCCAAAAGAACCCCATTTTTTACCGTTAACCTTTCCTCTTCTATTATACCTATATGATCTATTAATATTTTAACTGCCTCTCACTTTCTACCCATATTAACTCTTACATAGGGAATTGCATTCTTGTCTAGTTCCACTAAGCCTTTTATTTTTATCGGCAGAGTAACCTCATCATATTCTGCTTCTCCTTTTTGCGATCCTAGCCTTGCAAGATTGTCTGCCGGGGTGTTTAGCTCTCTATATATATGTAATATTGATGCATTCAGTTTTTCTATGAGATTCAAAATAATTTCTAATTCCTCTTCATGCTTCCAAAGAGATATTTTCTTTGTTACTAAATTGACTAATAGCAATGAATCTACCTGTATTTGAATATTCTTATAGTCTAATTTTTTACAAATAGTTAAGCCTAAATTTAATGCTCTAATTTCTGAATGTAGAGCCGAGGCTGCTACACTAACTGTAGTAAAAGCTTTCATAACTGTTCCTGAAGAATCTCTTATTAATCCACCTCCCCCCGCTATACCTGTGTCCCTATTAAAGCTTCCATCCGTATTTAATGAGAGTTTTCCTTCCGGAGGTTTGTGCCAAAAGATACTTTTTGCCCAATATTGTTTATTTATTTTTATATTTAGGAACCATTCCCGTTCTGCTTTCTTTTCTGTGTGTTTTTTATTTAAAATTACAGGGTTAAAATTTGAAATGTTACTTATTTCCTGCCTGATTTCTTGTGATATTGCATTCGTGTCCATTTTCTTTCCTTCAAACCTACTCCTATTTCGAGCCTTCCATATACACCATATTATTACATGTGGTAAGTACATATTAAGCCAGATTCTAGTAGGATTAGTAGAGATTACTTTTTCTCATGTTTTAATTCGTTCAATTATACAATCTTCTCTTTTAATGATTTGCTTTGTTTCATCAAATTTCTTCCAGACCTGTATGGCGATTTTACCTTTCGAAAATAGGTGATCCATAGATTCTTCTTCCTCTAAGCAGCATTCACATCTAGACACCAATTTAATGCCCTTTCTTTGAACATTAGTATCCACAAGTATTTCATTTGTTGTTACTTTCCATGCTAGCGAGCACATTTTCTATGGTATAGCTGCCCTCCAGACCCATTTAGATATAGATTGAACAGGTTTTTTTTTCCTAATTAATTCCTTTACCGATTTAAGTGTAAAATTACATTGTGGTGTTAGGATCCATTTCTAACTCACTCTTTTTTAATATTGAATGGGATTCTACTTTTTCCTTTTGTTTTTCCAAGGCTTTCCAATTATTTGAAACTTTCTTAGGCCGCTTTTCTAAATATCTTGCCCTCATATATTTTGCCCAAAGACTGTCATTTTCCTTCAACCTCCACCATCCTTTGCAATCCCATGCGGTGGCCATATCTTGTAGAGAGATTATTCCTAAACCTGCCTCTGCTTTTGGATAACAAATATCTCCCCAATTTTTCCAATGAATTTTATTCTTCCCTTCTTTTTTGCCCCATAGAAAATTTGCCATCTCCATTTCTATTTTATTTGTGAATTTCTTCGGAGGGTGTATTACGGATAGGATATGAACCAGCGTGCTTTGATGCACGTGCGAAATTAATGTAACCCGTCCCCCAAATCCTAGTAAGTCCTCTTTCCAACCTGCTATTTTCTTTCTCATTTTTTTGCAGCGGTGCTAAATATTCCTCTCTCAATTTTCCTTCAAATATTGGGCAGCCTAAATAAATTAAAGCTCCCTTATTTTGGGTGAAACCAAATAAATTTTTAATTTTGTTTATATCTTTCTCCAAAGCTTTTTTTCCCAGTATAAACTGGCACTTCTTTTTATTTACCACCTGACCTGTTTCTAATTCAAATAGTTGTAGGTAATTTTATAAGGTATATTATAGATCTTTACTTCATTTGTGACAATTATTAAATCATCAGCTAGGCCAAAACAACCTATTCTCGGAGTGTTTTTAGGTTGTCTAAAAAGTAAAATTTCCCTTCCGACATTCTTTGTTTAAATTAAGAATAAGCAATTCTAGATATATATCAAATATAAGGGGGATAAGGGGTCTCCCTGCTTAGACTTCTTTTGGTTTGGATTCTTCACCTATATTTCCATTATAATAATTCTACCCCAAACATTCGAAACACATCTATAAATTAAATCTATGCATAATTCGGAGAAACCATATTTTCTCAGTACAAGCAAAGTACATCCCATTCAACCTGTCAAATGCTTTGGACAAATCCAGCTTGATAGCTAGATTGTGCCCTCTTGTTTTAGCTGAAATGTTTTCATCATTTCTGATGCTAACCTAATATTTTCAATCATCAGTCTGTTTTTAACAAAACCCGTTGTTCTTGTGAGATATTAATGGCAAAATACTTACTTAACCTGTTCTGAATTATTTTGGCTAAAATCTTATAAATCGCATTACACAAGCTTATTAGCCTTGAAATCCCTCACATATCTGTGGGGAGTCTTTTTAGGGATAAGAACTATGTATGAGTTTGCCCAGGCTTTAGGGATATCATGCACCGATGAAAAAGCGGGCAATTGCTAAAACTAGATCATGTTTAATAATGGGCCAAATTAACTGATAAAAATAGTTATTCCAGGCCGTCTGGACCCGCTGCACTATCTTTATCAAGATTAAAAACGCATTTTTTACCTCTTCCTCCTCTGGTATATTTCCATCATTTGATTCTGATCTTGTGTAATGGAAGCCCTAATCTCCTGTATTAAGGAGTTCCCTTCGTGAGACACATGCCCACATAATGTGTGATTTAAAAAAACCTCAAAGAGAGTTCCATTGCTTGTCTTCTTCTATCTATTTTCCTTCCGTGTTTTTTAAAGCTTTAATTCTATTTTTCTGAGTTTTTATTTTACTCATATTATGAAAAATTTAGTGTTTCTATCGCCTTCTTTTAGACCATTAATTTTTTGCTCGTTGTTTCCAATATACCTCCTCCATATGTACTTTTAAGCTCAATTCAGCTTTAGCTTATTTAATTCTTATCTAATCTTATCATCATTTTTATTATCATATTCAATTCTAATTTTCTAACTTCTCTTCTGCTTGTTTTATTTTCAGATTTATATTCCCAAAAACTTCCTTATTCCATGATTTAAATGTTTTTTAAAGTCTATTTAACTTGACCCTTAGAACCTGCATCGGTTTACCCTATGCTGGCTCTGACCAAGATTCTTTCACTAATTTTCAAATTCTGGATGCTTCCCCACATATTTTGAAATTTAAAGCTTCTTATGCTCCTTTTATTATGATAATAGTTATAAGAAGTGGAGAGTGATCTGAACAGGTTCTGCTTAAATGCCTAAGCGATGTAGACCCTAGTGCGAGTGCTGCCACTTAGCATTGACATATTACCCTATCCAGTCTGACCCAAATTGCCCTTCTTTTACTCTAGTTGTTACACCAGGTGTAATTTGAGCCCGTATAAGCTATTTCCATTAGACGTGATTTAGAGATCGCCTCATTAAATTGAGACATTACTATTGTGTTCGGAGTTTTTCCTCCCTTCTTCTCTAAAGAGCTTCTAATTACATTAAAATCTCCTCCTATTAACCAATGAGTATTTTTTGATGCTATATCCCGCATTCCTCCCATAAAACCAACCTAGCTTTTTTATCATTTTTAGCATATACCACCGATATTATATCTTCTGTATTTTTATTCATTTTAAAGTGTATTATTTGTTCTATGTCTTTAATATTTCAATGTCTAGATTATTTTGCCACATTAACCAGAGTTTACTATTAAATTAGAAATGAATTATTAACCCTAATATTCTACTATATTTTATTATTTGATCCTGCTGTGTCATAGGTTCTGCTATAGCTACTAAAGCAATTTTATATGTTTAATCAGATTTTTAAGCCTATTTATCGAAGGGTTATTTGCCACCCCTCTGATATTCCAATACATATATCTATCCATTAAACCCTAATTTGGATTGTAATCTAGTTATGCATTTTGAATCATATTTTTTATCTTTCCTCATATTTCTCACACTCTTGGTAGGAATAGATTGAGATAATACATTATATTTTTCTAGTTTACCGAGTTGCATAGCCATTCTCTTTATGGCTTCCATAGATTGAAATTTATTTAATTTCACCATTTTATCGTACATTTCTACATCATCTTCGCTTCTCCTAAGTAACTTTCTTTCTTAACTTCCTCTATACCTAATTGAGGGCAACTAAACACCTCCGAATCTTCATCCGGAAAGTCTAGGAGATCCTCCTCTATCCAGCTGTAATCTTCTATTTTTTCCTTTAACACCCTTCTATGTTTATTTTTCCTAGTACTTTTTATTCTAAATTTCACCACCTCCCATCTCTCTTCCTTATCTCTTCATTACTACCCTCTATGCTTACCTCCCTAAACCTACTCTCCTACTCTCCTCTTCTTCATCCCCTAAACTAGAGGTTTCGGGGCCACATCCTCCCTCCTTATCCATGTTCTACTTTCTTATTGCAGCTACTTGCCCTTTCACCTTTCCTAACGGCTCTCTACCTATTTTACATTCAGATTTATCGTGCCCAACCCTATTACAGATTAAGCAATATGAGGGCATGTTTTCGGGTATGACATTTTGCCAATAGCCATTGTTCTGCCCATCTTCTCCCTCTCCTATCCAAATTTCATTAGGCAGAGGAGTAAAAAGATTACACTCTACACATACTCAAGCCTTACTAGGCCGAGTTAATGTCACAGTGGCCTCATCCCGAAGCAATGGTTTTCCCAAACAAGAGGTTATCGCATAGAGAGGATTAGCATTAAACAGGTATATAGGAAGGTTCGGCAAAGAGAACCAAACCGGAGCAACAGGCGCCTCCACCTTTGGACTTAAGTCCTTCGTCCATTTCAGCACGCGCATGAGGAAACCACTTACTTGCCATGCTCCACGGTGCCATATGCGATAATAATCATCAACTAAAAAACACTGAATAAACACATGTTTCGTGTCATAATCGGCCAGCTTTACCCTTCCCATGAGCTTCATAGAGGAGAAGAACTATTGTATATCGCTCGGGCGAGGCCTGCCGTGGGAGAATTTGCCGATAAGCATGTATTGATAAGGCTCCTTGAGCTTCTGTAACTCGTCGGCTGAAAAAACAATAACGGGGTTCCCGTTTTTTGCTCCGAAAGTGCGCGAGTATGGTGCGGGCTCCTTTCTTATCAAGGCAAATGATTTATTATTTGTGAATAAATCATTTTGCTCCATTTTGCACTTGAAAGGAGCTTGATTTGAGCTCAAATGGTGGTTTTCCTCTCTCTAGAAAGAGGGATTTTCTCTCTCTACGGGTTGAGAGCTTATCAAACTATCCATCTATATTTCTAATCATATATATATATATATATATATATATATATATATCTGACAAACTATATATCTATATATCTATCTATCTAT
Source organism: Sapria himalayana (assembly GCA_029783825.1). Lineage (NCBI taxonomy): Eukaryota > Viridiplantae > Streptophyta > Magnoliopsida > Malpighiales > Rafflesiaceae > Sapria > Sapria himalayana. The sequence goes on along the minus strand of JAREIK010007638.1, from coordinate 5,098 downwards.
CTGTGTAACTATTTATATATCTATCCATTTATTGATCGATTGATCTATCTATCTATCTATCTATATATGTACCTATCTAACTATCTATCGATCTATCTATCATTCTATCTATTTGTCTGAAATTTGTCTTTCTGTATATCTGTCTATCTGTCTATTTGTATTTCTATCTATTTATCTATTTGTCTATATGTCTATCTATCAATCTATAGTACTATTTATCAATCTATCTTCTGTCTATATGTCTATTTCTCTATCTATTTATCTTTCTATCTTTTTTTTTCTATCATTATATATTTCTTTCAATCAATCAATCTATCTATCTTATATTTATCTATCTAGTTGTCTATCTATCTGTTTATCTATTTATTTTTTATCTAGTTATCTATATATTTGTCTCTCAATCTATATGAATATCTTTATATCTTTCTATTTATAAATATGTCTATCAGTCTATCTACCTATCTACCTTAATGTCTATTAGTCTATATATTATATGTATGTCATTCCATATATCAATCTATCTGTCTATCTATTAATCTATTATCTGTCTATTTATTTATCTATCTGTCTATCTGACTATCTTTCTATCTTATATCTATTTATATATCAATATTTCAATATGTCCATCAGTCTATCCATCCATCTATCTATTAATCTATGTATTTACCTACCTGACTATCAGCCTGTATGTCTGTCTTTTTTTAATCTCTCAATTTTTATATCTTTCTATCTGTCTATCTATCTATATGTCTATCTATCTGTCTATCTGTTTATCTGTAATCTATCTCGATGAATATCTAACTATCTGTCTATATGTTTATCTATCTATCTATCTAATTATATATCTATCTATCTATTTATATGTCTATCTATCTATTATCTATTTATTTGTTAGTATATCTTTATGTATGTATGTCTATCTATCTATCTTTCATTCTATCTGTTTCTCTATTTGTTAGTATTTCTGTCTATCTACTTGTCAGTATTTCATTCTATCCATATTTATTGATAGTATATCTTTATTTTTGTCTATTTATCTATTTATTTATATTCTATTTGTTAGTATATCTTTATATCTATCTATCTTTCTGTCATTCTTATTTCTTTATATATGTGTGTCTATCTATATATCTATCCATATGTCTATCTGTCTTTCTATCTAACTGTTTATCTATCTTTCTATCTATCTATCTGTATATAATATCTACCTATCTACCTATCTACATATGTACTAATCAGAGAATCTACCTATCTTTCTATCTACCTATCTACTTATCTATATATCTATCTATATGTCTATCTATCAATATGCCTTATGCCTATATATCTATATGTCTATCTATCTATCTATCTATCTATCTGGCTTCTATCTATCTATCTTACAATCAATCTATCTATCAATCTATTTATATATAATTCTATCTAGATATCTATCTATTTATCTATCTTTGTTTCTATATATCTATCTGTCAATCTGTCAATCTATCTATCTACATATATATCTATCTATGATTGTCTATCTATCTATTTGTCTATCTGTGTATCTATCTATCAGTCTATCTGTATATATGTCTATCTTTCTATATGTGTATCTGTCTACATATCTATCTGTCTATGTGTATATGTGGCTATCTGTCTATCTTTCTTTTTTTCTATCTATCTATCTTTTTATCTATCTATCTATCTGTCTATCGCTCTATATTTCTTTCTATCTATCTTTCTATCTCTATACCGTGTCTATCTATCTATTTGTCTATTTGTATATCTATCTATCTATCTATTTGTCTGTCTATCTATCTATTTATCTATCTATATATCTATCTATTTTTCTATATGTCTATCTGCATATATATATTTTATCTATCTGTCAATCTTTCTATCTGTCTATCTATCTATCTGTCTATTTGTCTATCTATATATTTGTCTATAATTCTATCTATCTATCTTTATATCAATCTTTCTGTCTATCTGACTATTGCTTATCTTCATATGTGCATATATATCTATCTGTCAATATGTCTATGTATATATTTGTCTATCTATATATCTATATATTTGTCTATCTATATATCTATCTATATATCTATCTATCTAAATAACTATGTATGTGTCCTATCTTTCTATCAGTATATCTATCAATCTTTCAATCTATATATCTATATGTCTTCTATCTATCTATTTATCTATATGCCAATATGTTTATCTATATATCTATCTATCTAGGTATCTATCTATCTATCTATTATAATTTTTTTATTTGTCTATCTATATATTTGCCTATTTGTCTATCTATCTATTTATCTATCTATCTGTCTAGCTATCTATCTATCTGTTTATTTGTCTAACTGTCTATATGTTTATCTATCTTTCTATCTATCTATCTATTTGTATATCTATCTATCTATCTATCAGTCGATCTATATATTTGGCTATCATTGAATCTGTCTTTCTAAATATCAGTCTATCAGTCTATCAGTCTATTTGTCTATTTGTCTATCTGTCTAACTATCCCTCTATATATATATATATATCTATATGTCTAATAGTCTTTCTATTTATCTATCTATCTGTCTATCTGTCAACCTTTTTATCTGTTTATTTATCTATCTATCTATTTATTTATCTATTTGTCTGTCTATTAGTCTATCTATATTTCTTTCTTTCTTTTTTTCTGTGTCAATCTACCTATCTAGTTTTCTGTCTATCTATCTATATATCTATCTATCTGTCTGTCTGTCTATCTATTTATGTATCTATCTTTCTGTCTATTTGTCTATCTATCTATTTGTCTATCTTTTTATCTGTCTAGCTATCTATCTTTCTATCTGTCTATCTATCTATCTATCTATCTATATATCTATCTATCTATCTCTCTATCTATCTATCTATATATCATCAATCAATCAATATATATCTATTTATCTATCTATCTATGTGTCTATCTGTCTTTCTCTTTATTTGTGTATCTATTTAACTATCTATCTATTAACTATCTATTTGTCTACCTGTCTATATGTCGATCTGTCACCAGTCTATCTGTTTATGTGTCTATCTATCTATGTGTTTATTTGTCTATCTATCTATCTTTCATACTATATATTTATCTATCTGTCTGTCTGTCTCTCTATCTATATATCTGTATATTTTTTTATCTGTCTATCTATCTATCTATCTATCTCTATCTATCTCTATCTATCTATCTATCTATCTGTCTATCTATCTATGTGTTTATCTGTCTATCTGTCTATCGGTCTATTTGTCTATCTATATATCTATCTATATATGTATCTATCTATGTATCTATATGACTATCTATCTATATGTATATCTATCTATCTGTCATTCTATCTATCTATCTGTCTATGTATCTACATATCTACCTATCTATCTGTATATCTATATATTTATTTATATATCTTTCAATTTGTCTATATGCCTATCTATCATATTTTCTATCTTTTTATCTATCTATCTATCTATCTATCTATCAGTCTGTCTATCTGACTTTCTATCTAACTATCTATTTGTTAATCTATTTATCTTTCAATCAATCAAGCTGTCTATCTGTCTATTGTCGATTTGTGTATCTATCTATTTGTCTATCTGTCTATATGTCTATCTATCAATCTGTGTATAAGTCTATATATCTATCCATAGAACTATCTATCTATCTATATGTCTATCTATCTTTAAATGTGTCTATTAGTCTATCTATTAATGTATATATCTATTTTATATCTATCTAGCTATCTATCTTACTATATGTCTGTCTATCTATTAATCTTTCTAACTATCAATATATATATTTATAAATCTATATATTTATCAATCTATCTCTCTATCTATATATCTATCTATCTATATGTCTATCTATCTATCTTTCTATCTGACTATCTGACTATCTGTCTATTTACATATCTATCTATCTATCTATCTATATATCTATCTTTGTATCTATCTTTATATGTCTTTATCTGACTAATTATTATTCTATCTATCTATATGTCTATCTATCTGTCTATATGTATATCTATCTTTCTGTATATCTGTATATCTATCTATGTGTCTATTTATCCATTTGTCTATCTATCTATCTATCTGCCTGTCTGTCTATATCACTATATGTATTTCTATCTATATATCTTCTATCTATTTGTGTATCTCTCTATCTATCTATGTGATAATCTATATATCTGATTATTTTTGTATATTTGTCTTCTATCAAATAATTCTATGTATCTTTCTGTCTATCTAGCTATTTGTTCATCTATTTATTTCTCTATCTATATATCTATCTATCTGTTAATAAATCAATCTATCTATCTGTCTATCTATTTATTTGTCTATTTTTCTATATATCTATCTACCTATCTAACTATTTTTCTATCTATCTATTTATCTATCCATCTATCTGTACATCAGTCTATCTATCTATCTATTTATTTGTTTATCTATCTATCTATCTATAAGGTCAATCTCTTTATCACACTATTTGTGTATATTTTTAGTGGTTTATCTATTTATCTTTCAACTTGTCTATCTATTTTTTTAATTATCTAATTGTCTTTCTTTCTGTCTATTTGTGGATATGTCTTTCTGTCTATATATGTATCTATATATCTATCTCTCTGTCTTTTTGTTTATATGACTATTTTTCTATATGTGTATCTATATACCTATGTATTTGTATATCTTTCTATCCATATATATGTCTATCTGTCTATCTGTCAATCTATCTATTTATCTATTTGTATATATGTCGATCTATCTATATGGTAAATTTCTCTATCTCGCTATCTATCTATTTGTTTATTAGTTAATAACTTTATCTTTCTACTTGTCAATCTGTCTATGTATCAATGTGACTATCTTTCTATCATTCTTTTTGTGTAATGTCTATCTATTTATCTGTCACTTGTCTATCTATCAATATGTCTATCTGTCTAACGGTATCTATCTATCTATCTATTTATATATATATTTATAGATCTATCTATCTATGTCGTCTCTATATATGTCTATCTCTCTATATATCAATTTGGTTATATATCTTTCACTATATCCGTCTATCTATTTATCGATGTATCTCTATATATAT
>JAREIK010007637.1:0-36005 GCA_029783825.1 Sapria himalayana | reverse complement strand
TAATATTTATATAAAAATAAACTAATAAATAATAAATGAATATTTAAAATTATAATAAATACAAATAAAAATTAGATTTATTAATTATTATGTATTATATAGTGGTTTATTGGTTTATGTATTTAGGTATTACGGGGTTTAAGAGTTTACTAATTTAATTGTGTATGCATTTAGTGGTTTATAGGTTTTATTTAAATAATAAATTAACAAAAAAATTATTTTTATTATTTTTTGATATTTTCAAAGGTTATAACCTTGGAAAATATAATAAATTTTAATTTTTTTTCAAAAGTGAATTCAATTTAGTTATAATAATCATTATATTTATATTTCATAAAATTCAATATAAATAATTTTATTGATAAATATTCTAATAATTATCAAAAAATAAAATAATAATATATTATTAATAAGATAGATATCAATTAAAATATAATTACAAAATCAAAAATGATTAAGAAGCAAAGCAAAATATATTATTATATAATAATTTTTTGTTTTGAATTATTTTTTCTTTTTAAAACTTTATCTATATTTTTTTGATGAAAAATAATTTATATAAATTATATTTGTCTAACTCATAATTTATTTTGTAATTAATATTTATATAAAAAAAACAAATAAATATTAAAATGAATATTTAAAATTATAATTAAAAAAATGAAATTTATTCTTTATTATTTAGGGTATACCGGTTTAAATTAAAATTCTATCTATCTTACTAATAATTTATTTTGTAATTAATATTTAGAAAAAAATAAACAATTAAATAATTAAAATAAAAATTTAAAATTATACTGAATAAAAATTAAAATGAAATTTATAATAATTATTAATGTATACCAGTTTAATGGTTTAAGTATTTAGAGGTTTTTTTGTTCAGAAGTTTTAGGCATTTAGTGGTTTATAGGTTTTATTTAAATAATGAAATAACAAAAAATTATTTTTTAATATTTTTTAACATTTTCAAAGGTTATAACATTTGAAAATATAATAATTTTTAAATTTTTTTCAAATGTAAATATAATATTAAGTTATAATAATCTTAATAATTATAAATCATTTAAATTCAATATAAATAATTAGATTGCTAGATATTATAATAATGATCATAAAAAATTTAATAAACTATTATTAAAAAGATAAATATTATCTATATTTTTTTGATCAAAAAATAATTTATATAATTTATATTTGTTTAACTCATAATTTATTTTGTAATTAATATTTATATAAAAATATGCAAATAAATAATTAAAATGATTATATAAAATTATAATGAAAAAAAAATGAGTTTGATTATTTATTATTTAGGGTATACCGGTTTAATTTAAATTAGATCTATATTTCTAATAATTTATTTTGTATATAAATTTTTATAAAAATAACCAAATAAATAACTAAAATAAAAATTTAAAATTAAACTGAAAAAAATTAAAATGAAATTTACGATTTATTATTAATGTATACCAGTTTAATTGTTTAAATATGTAGAGGTTTTTTCATTTAGGAGTTTAGCCATTTGTGTTTTTAGGCATTTAGTGGTTTATAGGTTTTATTTTAACAATAAAAAAACAAAAAAAAATTTGTAATTTTTTCTCATTTTTATAGGTCATAACCTTTGAAAATCTAATAATATTTAACATTTTTTGAAATGTGAATATAATATTTAGTTATAATAATATTAATAATTATATATCAAATAAATTCAATATAAACAATTTTATTGATAGATTTTATAATAATTAACAAAAATTAAATTAATAAACTATTAATAATAAGATAGATATTAATTAAAAAATATTTACAAAACCCAAATTGATTCAAAATTAAAGTAAAAAATATTACTTAATAATAATTTTTAATTTTTATATTTTTACTTATTTTATAAGCGTAAATAATTTTATTGAATAAAAATAAATTATATAAAATATTTCTCACACTCATAATTTATTTTGTAATAAATATTTTTATAGAAATAAACTAATAAATAATTAAAATAAATATTTAAAATTATAATAAATAGAAATAAAAATTAAATTTATTAATTATTAAGTAGTATATAGCGGTTTAATGTTTTATATATTTAGGCATTACGAGATTTAAAAGTTTACGAATTTAACTGTGTATGCATTTAGTGTTTATAGGTTTTAATTAAAAAATAAATAAACATAAAATTTATTCTTATTATTATTTTTTATTTTCAAATGATATAACCATTGAAAATATAATAATTTTTAAATTTTTTTCAAAAGTGAATTCAATATTTAGTTATAATAATCTTTATATTTATGTTTCATATAAATTCAATATAAATAATTTTATTGATAAATATTATAATAATGATCAAAAAATAAATTAATAATCTATTATTAATAAGATAGATATGAATTAAAATATAATTACAAAACCTAAAATGATTCAGAAGGAAAGCAAAGTATATTACTATATAATAAATTTTTGTTTTAAAATTTTTTCTTCTTTTTATAAGTTTTTTTATATTTTTTGATGAAAAATAATTTATATAAATTTTATTTGTCTAACTCATAATTTATATTGTAATTAAGATTTAATAAAAATAAACAATACATAATTAAAATGAATATTTTAAATTATAATGAAAAAAATAATTTTGAGATTTATTATTTATTATTTAAGGTTTACCTGTTTAAAAGGATTATCTATTTAGGGTTTTCTAGATTTCAGTGTTATTGACTTAAGTGTTTAGGCATTTAGTAGTTTATAGGATTTATTTAAACAATGAATTAACAAAAAAATTATTTTTGATATTTTCTCACATTTTCAAAGGTTATACCCTTTGAAAATATAATAATTTTAATTTTTTTTTAAAATGTGAATACAATATTTAGTAATAAGATTCATTATAATTTTATATAATATAAACTAAATATAAATAATTTTATTGATAGATATGATATTAATTATCAAAAAATAAATTAATAAGCTATTATTAATATGATAGATATAAATTAAAATATAATTGCAAAACCTAAAATTATTAAAAATCAAAGTAAAATTTATTACCAAATAATAATTTTTGTTTTTTAGTTGTTGCTTCTTTTTATAAGCTTATATTTTTTTGATGAAAAATAAATTATTTAAATTATATTTTAAGGTTTACGAGTATAAAGTTTTAAGTGTTTAGGGGCTTTTGTGTTTAAGAGTTTATAGATTTAAGTGTTATTTTATTGAAATATTAATTACAAAATAAATTATTAGAGAGACAGATATAATTTAAATTAAACTAGTATACCTTAAATAATAAAGAATAAATTCCATTTTATAATTATAATTTTAAATATTCATTTTAATTATTTATTTGTTTATTTTTATATAAATATTAATTAAAAAATAAATTATGAGTTAGACAAATATAATTTATGTAAATTATTTTTCATCAAAAAAAATATAGATAAACTTATTAAAAGAAAATAAAATAAAAACAAAAAATTATTATATAGTAAAATAATTTGCTTTTCTTCTGGATCTTTATAGGTTTTGTAATTATATTTTAATTGATATATATTTTATTAATAAAAGCTTAATAATTTATTTTTTGATCATTATTAGATTATTTATTTATAATATTGTTTATATTCAATTTATATGATATATAAATATAATGATTATAAGTACTAAATATTGAATTCACATTTGAAAAAAATTTAAAAATTATTGTATTTTAAAAGGTTATAACCTTTGAAAATATAGAAAAATAATAAAAATAAATATTTTGTTATTTTAATTTTTAAATAAAACCTATAAACCACTAAATGCATACACAGTTAAATCAGTAAAATCCTAAAGCCCGTAATGCCTAAATACATAAACTATTAAACCGCTATATATTACTTAATAATTAAGAAATCTAATTTTTATTTCAATTTTTTATAATTTTAAATATTCATTTTAATTATTTATTAGTTTATTATTATATAAATTTTTATTACAAAATAAAATATGAGTGTAACAAATATAATTTAAATAATTTATTTTTAATAAAAAAAAATTAATACGCTTATAAAAGAAGTAAAAATTTAAAAATTAAAAATTATTATCAATTAATATTTTTTACTTAAATTTTGAATCAATTTGGGGTTTGTAAATATTTTTTAATTAATATCTATCTTATTATTAATAGTTTAGAAATTTAATTTTTAATCATTATTATAATATCTATCAATAAAATTGTTTATATTGAATTTATATGATATATAATTATTAAAATTATAATAACTAATTATTGTATACACATTTCAAAAAATTTTAAATATTATTATATTTTCAAAGGTTATAACCTATGAAAATGACAAAAAATTACAATTTTTTTTTGTTATTTTATTGTTTAAATAAAAGATATAAACCACTAAATGCCGAAAAATACGAATCCCTAAACACCTATACGACAAAACCTCTAAATATTTAAACTATTAAATTGGTATACATTAATAATAAATCATAAATCTCATTTTAATTTTTATTCAGTATAATTTTAAATTTTTATTTTAATTATTTATCAGTTTATTTTTATAAAAATATTAATTACAAAATAAATTATTAGAGTGATCGATATAATTAAAATTAAACCGGTATACCCTAAATAATAAATAATAAATCTCATTTTTTCCATTATAATTTTAAATATTCATTTTAATTATTTATTTGTTTATTTTTATATAAATATTAATTAAAAAATAAATTATGAGTTAGATAAATATAATTTATGTAAATAATTTTTAATCAAAAAAATATAGATAATCTTTTTAAAATAAAAAAAATTACAAAACAAAAAATTATTATATAGTTATATATTTTGGTTTGCTTATGAATCATTTTATATTTTGTAATTATATTTTAAATGATATCTATCTTATTAATAAAAGATTATTAATTTATTTTTTGATCATTATTAGAATATTAATCACTAAAATTGTTTATATTGAATTTATATGATATATAAATATAATGATTTTTATAACTAAATATTGAATTCGCTTTTGAAAAAAATTTAAAAATTATTATATTTTCAAAGGTTATAACCTTTGAAAATATCAAAAAATAATAAAATTTAATTTTTTGTTATTTTATTATTTAAATAAAACCTATAAACTAGTAAATACTTACACAATTAAATCATTATACTCCTAAACCCCGTAATACTTAAATACATAAACTATTAAACCACTATATAATACATAATAATTAATAAATCTAATTTTTATTTCAAATTATTATAATTTTAAATATTCATTTAATTATTTATTAGTTTATTTCTATAGAAATATTTATTACAAAATAAATTATGAGTAAGACAAATATAATTTAAATAATTTAATTGTAATCAAAAAATATATATACGCTTATAAAAGAAGAAAAATTTAAAAATTAAAAATTATTTATCAATAAAATTATTTATTTTGAGTTTACATTATATATAATTATTAAGATTATTATAACTAAATATTATATTCACATTTAAAAAAAATTAAAAATTATAATATTTTCAAAGGATATAACCTTCAAAAATTTAAAAAAATCAAAAAATTAATTTTTTTTGTTTTTTCAATCTTTAAATAAAAACTATAAATCACTAAAGGTGTAAATAATTAAATCTCTAAACTCCTAAACTATTAAACCTGTATATCTTGAATAATAAATAATAAATCTCACTTTAATTTTTATTCATTATAATTTTAAATTTTCATTTTAATTATTTATTAGTTTATTTTGATAGAATTATAAATTACAAAATATATTATGAGGAAGACAAATATACTTTTAATTTAAATAATATACTTTTAAGAACAAAAAATATAAACTTATTAAAATAAGCAAAACATCAAAAACATTATTATTTAGTAATTTATTTTACTTTGATTTTGAATAAATTTAGGTTTTGCAAATATATTTTAAATAATATCTATCTTATTTATAATAGTTTATTAATTTATTTTTTGATCATTAATATAATATCTATCAATATAATTGCTTAATATAATATAAATATAGTTTATTAATTTCATTATAAATATTATAATTTATTTTGTAATATATTTATAATGATATTTATTCTTTAAAATTATAAATATTATAAATATTTTTAATATTAATCACAATATTATAATGAAATATTATTTTTTTCATTATAATAAATATTTTTCATTATAAATTTTAATTTTTGATTATAATTTATATTATATATAATTATTAATATTATCATAACTAAATATAGTATTCACATTTAAAAAAAATTTAAAAATTGTTATATTTTCAAAGGTTATAACATTAAAAAATGAGAGAAAATAATAAAAAATATATTTTTGTTATATCATTGTTTAATTAAAATTTATAAACCATTAAATACCTAAACACATATATCTCTAAACTCTAAAACCCCGAAGCCCCTAAATACTTAAACCTTTAAACTCATAAACCTTAAATATAATTTAAATAATTTATTGAAATATTAATTACAAAATAAATTATGAGTGATACAAATATAATTTAAATAATATATTTTTTATCAAAAAAATATATAATCTTATAAAATGAGGCAAAAACTAAAAAACAAGAATTATTATTTAGTAATAAATTTACTTTGATTTTAAATCATTTTAGTTTTTGTAATTAAATTTTAATTTATATCTATCAAATTAATAATAGTTTATTAATTTATTTTTTGATAATTGATATAATATCTTTCAATAAAATCATTTATATTTAGTTTATATTATATATTGTTATAATAATTATTATTACTAAATATTGTATTCACATTTTTAAAAAATTTTAAATTATTATATTTTCAATGGTTATAATCTTTGAAAATATGAAAAAATATCAAAAATAATTTATTTGTTATTTCATTGTTTAAATAAAAGCTATAAACCACTAAATTCCTAAATAATAAATGAATAACTTCTAAATCTCGAAAACCCTAAATAGATAATTTTTTTAATCAGATATATCCTAAATAATAAATAATAAATCTCATTTTTATTTTTTTTCATTATAATTTTAAATATTCATTTTAATTATTTATTTGTTTATTTTTATATAAATATTAAATACAAAATAAATTATGAGTTAGACAATTATAATTTATATTAATTATTTTTTATCAAAAAAATATAGATAAACTTATTAAAAGAAAAAAAATTAAAAACAAAAAATATAAATATTATAAATATTTATAATATTATTTTGGGTATACCAGTCTAATTAAAATTAGATATAGTATATAATGAAAAAAATATTTATAATGAAAAAAATATATTTATAATTTTAATTATAAATATTATAAATATGTATGGGTTAGACAATATTTATTTTTTTCAATAAAAATATAGTTTATTAATTGATAAATATTAATAATATTATTTTTATTGTAATTTCATTATAAATTATTAAAATGAATAATTTTGTAATTAATATTTATTATAATTAAAATTAATTTATATCATTTTAATTATTTATTTGTTTATTTTTATATAAATATTAATTACAAAATAAATTATGAGTTAGACAATTATAATTTACATAAATTATTTTTCATCAAAAAAAATATAGATAAACTTATTAATAGAAAAAAAAAATAAAAAAAAAATTATTATATAATAATATAATTTGTCATGCTTCTGAATCATTATTGGTTTTGTAATTATATTTTAATTGATATCTATCTTATTAATAATAGATTATTAATTTTTTTTTTATCATTATTAGAATATTTATCAATAAAATTGTTTATATTGAATTTATAAGATATTTAAATATAATAATTATTTAACTAATTATTGAATTCACTTTTGAAAAAAATTTTAAAATTATTATATTTTCCAAGATTATAACCTTTGAAAATGTGAAAAAATAAAAAAATATTTTTTTTTGATATTTTATAGTTTAAATAAAACCTATAAACCACTAAATGCCTAAACACTTAATTCAATAACTACTAAATCTCTAAAACCCTAGATAATAAATAATAATCCTTTTAACCGATAACCCTAAATAATAAATAATAAATCTCAATATATTATTTTTATTAAAATTTTAAATATTCATTTTAATTATTTATTTGTTTATTTTTATATAAATATTAATTACAAAATAAATTATGAGTTAGACAAATATAATGTATATAAATTATTTTTTCATTAAAAAAATATAGATATACTTATTAAAAGAATAAAAATTTCAAAAATAAAAAATTATTATATAGTCATATATTTTTTTTGCATTTTTAATCATTTTAAGTTTTGTAATTATATTTTAATTAATATATGTCTTATTATTAATAGATTATTAATTTATTTTTTGATTATTATTAGAATATTTATCAATAAAATTGTTTATATTGAATTTATATAATAATTAAATATAATGATTAGTATAACTAAATATTGTATTCACATTTGAAAAAATTAAAAATTTTTATATTTTCAAAGGTTATAACCTTTTAAAATATCAAAAAATAATAAAAATAAAATTTTTGTTATTTTATTTTTTAAATAAAACCTATAAACCACTCAATGCTAGGGGTGCTCTTGGGATGGGATGGGATGGGGATTACAAATCCCCAGTCCCTTCCCACAGTTCGGAAATTTTTTTTTGAAGATCTAGACCCATCCCATTGGTTGAAAATATCGGGACGGGATGGGACGGAGATCTGGGATATTGGGTAGGATAAAATGGTTGCGGGACGGAATGTAGTTCAGACATTTTTATCAATTTATGGTCTTCAAACCAGCCAAGTTATTTCATGTCGAAACCTTTTGTTGTACCATTTATCATTCCTTAGTTATGTATCTTTCAAACTCAAATTGGGCCAATTTTGTTTTGTCAAATAGGATGAATACTGCAAACGAGTTCCATTACCTTGTCAAAAGCTTTGATGTGCAGAAAAGGATAGAAATGTTAAATAGAACAGGACCGAGTTGTGTGGTTAAATTGGTTCTTTGTTTTTTCACAAGTTGGCTTTGCTCAGCCAAGTTAAAGTTAACAATAAAAGCAATACTACATTTTTTAAAGAAATACTTTAAATATTAAGGAATAGCAAAAGATGACCACAATCATTGGTAGCAGCAATTACTACTTAAGTAATTTCTAAAATTAGGTAGCTTAATATAACAAAAAAATACAACTAATAATAACCATGATAATAATCATTTCAAAGGTCTGTCCCGTAATAGCAACGAAAATCCAAACCCAATTAATTATCTCTTCTACAACTCCTTCCTTTTCTTCCTCCACTGTAGAAGGACAACCAAAGATGAAAATCTGTTAATCATGTAGACATTAATTTCTAAGATGAAAGAGTAATAAAAAAATAAAATATTACCTAATAAAATTTAATACAGGCATTCCAAATTTCGTTGGCCAACTATAGTTGGAAGAATATTTGGATCTTGTGGCCCCTTTGAAAATTGTAATTGAACCATATTTTTATTACATTGAATGAATAAAATAAGTAAAAGTGAAATTAAAATTTACAAGATTTGTATACTAACCTGATTCAATATCATCAAGGTCTTGAACTAATTCTTCAATTTCAATAGGTTTGTGTGAGCTTCTCAACCAATCTTGTAGACATGAGAACTTCAGCTCTAATAGGTGTTAATGAACTCATAAATTTATTTAAAGTTCTTCTCCTAGTGCTAAATGTAGATTCGTAGGCCACAGTAGATGCTTGGATAGCAAATACATCCCTTGCTCCATTTGCCAAAGAAGGATACCTAACCTCATTTACCTTCCACCAGTTTAGAAGATCAAAATAAATTCTATTTTTTTCAAGTTTGTCCACCAAGTACCTATCCAACTATTCCAAAGCTGCAACTTCTTGTTTTTTCTCCAATTCAACAAAAAAAAATCATCAACATAAGTATCACTACCATCAAAGAAATCATCATTTTTCTTCAACAAAGTAGAAGAGAAATCATCTTTTTTTGATTCATCTTCATTTAAATATTTATAATCATCCATCATCTCATTTAAAGCATTTATAACCTTTTTCACCAAAATTTTAGCCAATTCCTTACCATAATGCTAAGTGTACTTAACCTTGAGATATTTGAGCTTATATCTAAGATCCAACACTACTGCTACAAAAAGCATAATATTTGTTGACTGAAGAGAACCCCAATATTTGTTGAATTTATGCATCTTTTTCATACCCATTTCAGACACCATTGTATCTCTACTATTTTAACAAAGCTCAGTTTTTTTCAAAAATCGAATAATCTCAGGAAAATAAACACTAGAGGTTGAATATTATGATCCAGAAAATTTACAAGTTACCTCATAAAAAGTTTTGAAGAAATGAGCCAAAATTTTGGCGTTTGTTCAGTCTCTCTTAGTTGGAAAGTTTGAACCAAACTCCTTCATAAACCTTTAGTCTTTGTCTCAAACTTATCAAATTATTTTTGATATTTTATATCAGTTTGTAGCATCAAATAAGTTGAATTCCATCTTGTAGGACAATATAATTGCAATGAAGATCCATATGTCAAGTTTGCTTCTTCAACACATAACTTAAACATATCTAATCTTTTAGGACCGCTCCTCACATATTTCATCACACCTCTAATTTTTTGAATAGCACCCTCAACTACTGCAATGCCATCTCTGATAATTAAGTTTAAGATATGAGCAAAACATCTCATATAAAAATGCTCACCTCTCAAAGGTACAACACTTTTCTTCACGTGCCTTTTTTCAATTGTTCAACTACAGCATCATTATTTGATGTATTGTCAACAGTAATGTACATCAACTTTCTCAAACCCCATTCATTCATGCAAAACTCAATAGGATTTATAATAATAACTCCAGAATGACTTTTAATTACCCAAAAGTTCAAAAGCCTTTTATGCATATTCTATTGAGAATCAATGAATTGAACATGCAAACATATATAATACAAATTTTGAATGCTACTCCATGTGTTGGTAGTCAATGAAACTCTACAACAATGAGATGATATGCTATCAAATAATTTCTTCTTTTCCTTCACAAACAAAGAAAAACAATCCCTCAGTGTGGGGTGCCTAGATTGAATTTTAAATTGAGGCACACTATCTTCACAAAACTCCTTAAACTCATCCCTATCAAAAAAACAAAAAGGCAATTCATTTTTTATGATCATTTTCACCAAAGCCTCCCTAATTAGTTGTTGATCAAATTACCAACAAGTTAATTTGTTATTCTCTGAACTAGTACCTTTAGTGAAAGTCAACAAAGATTGTGACTTGTCTTTACCTCTGTGAGCTTCTATTAATTCTTTTTTGTGTGGAAATTTCCTACAAGTCTCTCTCAAGTATTTCCATAAACCCGAAGTACCTTTCATTAATTCTATTAATTCTATTATTTCTTTTTTGTGGGCTTCTATTAATTCTATTAATTCTTTTTTGTGAGCTTGTCTTTACTTTTTGCAAAATATTCTTTCCCACACCATATACAAGCTGCCCTGCCAGTTTCATTTCCATCTAAATCAACTAATATCTCATAAGTTTCCAAAATAGCAGACTTATACTTTTTATGAGCTTGAGGTTCAGATGTACCTTGACTTTCTTTTATAATTGGAATTGAAGAACCTGTCGTAACAATAGGAGTGTTCGTGAAAGGATGATGATTGGATTTACCATTACTTTGATCATTTGAGATGTGATCATCTTCAATTTATTGTATTTTTCGTTTCCGATGGATTGTGCCATCTGCATTGCCATTAATTAATATGATATGTTAAGCATAAATACATATAAATATTTCAAACAAGCAAGCTCTACAAAACTGACTGAAACACAAAAAAGCCCACTCATTCGGCCCAACCACAACCAATACTCAACAAAACTGACTGAGACACATAATAAAAATAATTAATCACTCAATTCTCGTCAAAAAAACAAATCAAAAGACTGGTGGCATCTGAGACACGGTGGAGGCAACCAGAAGTGCGACAGACAAGGCCTGGACCTAACTAAACACGGCTGGAAGGACATGAGGTGGCCTAGAACTCATCTTAACAGTAATAGGTGCGTGGGATTTGGATGGGCAATAGCGGAATTGGTGGCATCTTCATGTTATATATATATTACTGGTTCTAGTATAGGTTTTTTAGGATGGGACGGTTCTTGGGATGGATATTACTTAAGATCCGGAACCGTCCAAAAAGAAAAAATACGTGACAAAATGGGACGGAAAATTCAGAGTCAGCGGATTTTTCTAAGTCCCGATTCTTTCTGGACATGACTTCGGGTCGGGTCACGAATCTCCGAGTCCCATGAGAAGCCCTACTTAATGCATATAAGATTAAATCATTAAACTCTTAAACCCAGTAATGCCTAAATACATAAACCTTTAAACCACTAAATACTACTTTATAATTAATAAATCTATTTTTTATTGCTAATTACTATATTTTAAATATTCATTTTAATTATTTATTAGTATATTTATTTAGAAATATTTATTACAAAATAAATTATGAGTGGTACAAATATAATTTAAATAATATATTATTTATCTAATAAAAATATACGCTTATAAAAGAAGTATAAATTTAAAAATTAAAAATTATTATCAAGTAATATAAGTTACTTTAATTTTGAATCAATTTGGATTTTGTAATTATATATTTTAATTAATATCTATCTTAATATTAATAGTTTATAAATTTAATTTTTGATCAATATTATATTATCTATCAATAAAATTATTTATATTAAATTTATATGTTATATAATTATTAATATTATTATAACTAAATATTGTCTTAAAATTTCAAAAAATGTTAAATATTATTATATTTTCAATGTTATATAACCAATGAAAATGATAAAAATTATAGAAATTTTTTTGTTATTTTATTTTTTTTAAATAAAACCTATAAACCACTAAAATTTTAAACACATAAATCGCTAAATACCTAATGACAAAACCTCTAAATACTTAAATCATTAAACTTTATACATTAATAATAAATCATAAATCTCATTTAATTTTTATTCAGTATAATTTTAAATTTTTATTTTAATTATTTATCAATTTATTTTATAGAAATATTAATTACAAAATAAATTATTAGTGAGATAGATCTAATTTAAATTAAACCGGTATCCCTAAATAATAAATAATAAATCTCATGTTTTTCATTATAATTTTAAATATTCATTTTAATTAATTATTTGTTTATTTATATATAAATATTAATTACAAAATAAATTGAGTTAGACAAATATAATTTATATAAATTATTTTTCATCAAAAAATTATTGATAAACTTTTTAAAAAAAAAAATTTCAAAACAAAAAATAATTATATAATAATATATTTTGCTTTTCTTCTGAATCATTTTATGTTTTGTAATTATATTTTAATTAATATCTATCTTATTTTTAATGGATTATTATTTTATTTTTTGATCATTATTAGAATATTTATCAATAAAATTGTTTATATTGAATTTATATGATATATAAATATAATTATTATTATGACTAAATATTGTATTCACATTTAAAAAAAATTTAAAAATTATTATATTTTTAAAGGTTATTACCTTTGAAAATATCAAAAAAAAAATAAAAAAGATTTTTTATTATTTTATTTTTTTAATAAAACCAATAAACCACTAAATGCATACATAGATAAATCAATAAACTCCTAAACCTCATAATGCCTAAATACATAAACCATTAAACCGCTATATACTGCTTAATAATTAATAAATATAATTTTTATTTCTATTTATTATAATTTTAAATATTCATTTTAATTATTTATTAGTTTATTTTTATAAAAATATTTATTACAAATTAAAGTATGAGAGAGACATATATATTTTAATTAATTTATCTTTAATCAAAAAATATATATGCTTATAAAATAATTAAAAATTTAAAAATTTAAAAATTTAAAATTATTATCCACTAATATATTTTACTTTCATTTTGAATCAATTTGAATTTGTAAATATTTTTTAATTAATATCAATCTTTTTATTAATAGTTTATTAATTTAAATTTGATCATTATTATATTATCTATCAATAAAATTATTTATATTGAATTTATATGATATATAATTATTAATATTTTTAAAACTAAATATTGTCTTCACATTTCAAAAAATTTTAAATATTATTATATTTTCTAAGGTTATAACCTATGAAAATGAGTAAAAATTACAATTTTTTTTTTGTTATTTTATTGTTTAAATAAAACCTATAAACCACTAAATGCCTAAAAACATAAATTGCTAAACTCTTAAACGACAAAACCTTTAAATACTTAAACTATTAAATAGGTGCACATTAATAAAAAAACATAAATATCGAATTAATTTTTATAAAGTATATTTTTAAATTTTTATTTTAATTATTTATCAGTTTATTTTTATAGAAATATTAATTACAAAAAATTATTAGTGAGACAGATCTAATTTAAATAATTTTTTTTTATCAAAAACTATATATATCCCTATAAAAAGTAGCAAAATTTTAAAAACAAAAATTTATTATTTAGTAATATATTTTATTTTTATTTTGAATCATTTTAGATTTTGCAATTATATTTTAATTTATATCATCTTATAAATAATAGTTTATTAATTTTTTGTTGATCATTATTATAATATCTATTAATAAAATTATTTATATTGAGTTTACATTATATATAATTATTAAGATTATTAGTACTGAATATTATATTCACATTTAAAAAAATTTAAAATTATTATAATTTCAAAGGTTATAACCTTCAAAAATTAAAAAAAATCAAAAAATTAAATTTTTTATTTTTTTCATTCTTTAAATAAAAACTATAAATCACTAAAGGCCTATACACTTAAATCAATAAACCCCAAAACACCTAAATACTTAAACCATTAAACTGGTATATCCTGAATAATAAATAATAAATCTCTATTTTATTTGTATTAATTATTATTTTATATATTCATTTTATTTATTTATTAGTTTATTTTTATAGAATTATAAATTAAAAATAAATTATGAGGAAGAAAAATATAATTTAAATAATTTTCTTTTAATAATAAAAATTATAAACATATAAAAAGAAGCAAAACATCAAAGAAAGTATTATTTTGTAATATATATTACTTTGATTTTGAATAAATTTGCGTTTTGCAAATATATTTAAAATAATATCTATCTTATTAATAATAGTTTATTAATTTATTTTTTGATCAATAATATAATATATTTTAATATAATTTTTTATATTCAATTTACATGATATATATTTATTAAGATTATCATAACTAAATATAGTATTCACATATTAAAAAAATTTAAAAATTGTTATATTTTCAACCTTCAAAAATGAGAAAAAATAACAAAAATAAATTTTTGTTATATCATTGTTTAAATAAAACTTATTAACCATTAAATGCCTAAACACATAAATATCTAAACTCCTAAATCCCGAAGCCCCGAAATACTTAAACCTTTAAACTAGTAAACCGTAAATATAATTTAAATAATGTATAGAAATATTAATTACAAAATAAATTATGAGTGATACAAATATAATTTAAATAATATATTTTTGATCAAAAAAACATATAAGCTTATAAAATGATGCAAAAACAAAAACAAAATTATTATTTAGTAATAAATTTTACTTTGATTTTGAATCATTTTCAGTTTTGTAATTATATTTTAATTTATATCTATCATATTCATAATAGTTTATTTATTTATTTTTTGATAATTGATATAATATCTATCAATAAATTTGTCTATATTTAGTTTATATTATATATAGTTATAATATTTATTATTACTAAAAATTATGTTTCATCAAAAATATATAACCTTATAAAAAGAATAAAAATATAAAAACAAATAATTATTATCTAGTAATATATTTTGCTTTGCTTTTGAATCATTTTAGGTTTTGATATTATATTTTAAGTAATATCAATCTTATTCATAATAGATTTTTAATTTATTTTTTGATAATTATTAGAATATCTATCAATAAAATTGTTTATATTGAATTTATATGATATATAACTATTATTATTATTATAAATAATTATTGTATTCACTTTTGAAAAAAAATTAAAAATTATT
The DNA here is from genome assembly GCA_029783825.1 of Sapria himalayana. Taxonomy (NCBI): domain Eukaryota; kingdom Viridiplantae; phylum Streptophyta; class Magnoliopsida; order Malpighiales; family Rafflesiaceae; genus Sapria; species Sapria himalayana. Next base: position 19,891 of record JAREIK010007637.1, on the reverse strand, counting down.
ATATTTTCTAAGGTTTTAATTTTAAAAAATGAGAAAGAATACAAAAAATAAATTTTTTGTTATTTCTTTTTTAAATAAAACCTATAGACCACTAAATGTTTACTAACATAAATAAGTAGCTCATAAAACCCGAAACCCCTAAATACATAATTCTTATAACAGCTGTATACTACTTAATAAATAATAAATCTCATTTTTATATCTATTTATTATAATTTTAAATATTGATTTTAATTATTTATATTTTAATTTTTAAAAAATTAATTACAAAATAAATTTCGAGCGAGACAGATATTATTTAAATAATTTATTTTTAATCATAAAAAAATATAAGCTTATAAAAAGATGGAAAAATTTAAAAATTAAATATTATTATTTAGTAATATATTTTGATTTGATTTTGAATCATTTTGTTTTATGTAAATATATTTTAATTAAAATTTATATTATTAATAATAGTTTATTAATTTAATTTTTTATCAATATTATAATATCTACCATTAAAATTGTATAATTATATTAATCTTACTATTTATATGACATATAATTAGTAAGATTAATATAATTATACATAGTATTCACATTTCAAATGATTTTAAAAATTATTTTATTTTTAAAGGTTATAACCTTTCAAAATCTAAAAAAAATGAAAAAAAAAAATTTTTTTTTATATAAATAAAACCTATATACCACTAAATGCCTAAAAAAAAATTGCTAAACTCCTAAACGACAAAACCCCTAAATAATCGATTTATTAAACCAATATACCATATATATTTGTTGGGCAATTGTGCTTCCACGGTTGTGAGATTGAGATATAGAAACACAGAACCAACAGAAAACAAGCAATATATATATCCCAATTCAGCAACCATCCATTATAGAATCAAAAAATCAGAAATAAACACCGAAAATAACGTGGTTCACTACTCGCTCAGCACGACTAGCAAAATCCACCAGAAAATGCTTATGCGTTACAAATTAAAGCAACAAAAATATCTTACAGTATGCAGCACATAGAATAGATGAGATAAATCGCACAGAGAGAAGAGAGAGAGACGATGAACAGTTCCATGGCTCCAAAAACAGCCACCCGAAAATAAAATTTCAAAACTTTTTATACTAAAAATTCTCTCGATTCATTTAACCGGAGCGGGTCGGATCATGAGACGGGTCTGGCTATGCTCCAATTTCGGCCCGCTGTCTATTCAGCGAACCTCCGTTATTGTGCTACTACTGCATCCCCAGCCTCTTAATATTTTGTTTCCAGTACTTACATGAAAATATTTAAAAAAAATTAATTATTTGGTTAGACAAACAGATTATCAAAAAATAAATTACATATACAGCAATAATAAATCTAAAATCTCATTTTAATTTGTATTCATTATAATTTTAAATATTCATTATAAATATTTATTAGTTTTTTTTTATATACATATTAATTTCAAAATAAATAATTAGTCAGACAAATATAATATTAATAATTTACTTATAAAAAAAATATAATCTTATAAAAATAAGTACAAATTTAAAAAAATTTAATTATTATTTAGTAATAAATTTTACATTGATTTTGAATCATTTTAGGTTTTGTAATTATATTTTAATTTATATCTATCATATTAATATTAGTTTATTAATTTATTTTTTGATAATTTATATCATATCTATCAATAAAATTATTTACAATTAGTATATATTATATATAATTATAATGATTATTATTACAAAATATTTTATTCACATTTTAAAAAAAAAATTAAAATTATTATATTTTCAAATGTTATAATTTTTGAAAATGTGAAAAAATAACAAAAATAAGTTTTTTGTTAATTCATTGTTTAAATAAACCTATAAACCACTAAATGCCTAAATACTTAAAATCAATAACTCCTAAATCTCGAAATCCCTAAATAGATAATCATTTTAAACCGGTAAATCCTAAATAATAAATAATAAATATCAATATTATTTTTTTCATTATAATTTAAAATATTCATTTAATTATTTATTCGTTTATTTTTATATAATTATTAATTACAGAATAAATTGAGTTAGACAAATATAATTTATATAATTATTTTTCATCAAAAAACTATAGATAAACTTTTTAAAAGAAAAAAAATACAAAACAAAAAATTATTATATAGTAAAATATTTTGCTTTATTTTTGAATCATTCTAGGTTTTGTAATTATATTTAAATTGATATCTATCTTATTAATAATAGATTATAAATTTATTCTTTGATCATTACTAGAATATTTATCAATAAATTTTTTTATATTGAATTTATATGATATATAAATATAATGATTATTATAACTAAATATAGTATTCACTTTTGAAAAAAATTTAAAAATTATTATATTTTAGAAGGTTATAACCTTCGAAAATATCAAAAAATAAAAAAAATAAATTTTTTGATAATTTTTTTAAAATAAAACCTATAACCCACTAAATGCATGCACAGTTAAATGCGTAAACTTCTAAACCCCGTAATACCAAAATACATAAACCATTAAACCGCTATATACTACTTAATAATTAAAAAATCTAATTTTTATTTCTATTTATTATAATTTTAAATATTCATTTTAATTATTTATTAGTTTATTTTTATAGAAATATTTATTACAAAATAAATTATGAGTAAGACAAATATAATTTAAAAAATATATATGCTTATAAAAGAAGTAAAAATTTAAAAATTAATAATTGTTATCCAGAAATATATTTTACTATAATTTTGAATCAATTTGGGTTTTGTAATTATTTATTAATTAAATTCTATTTTAATATTAATAGTTTATATATTTAATTTTGATCATTATTATAATATATATCAATATAATTTTTTATTAAATTTATATGATTTATAATTATTGATATTATTATAAATAAGTATTGTATTCACATTTCAAAAAAAATTAAAATATTATTATATTTTCTAATGTTATAACATATTAAAATGAGAAAAAATTATAACAAATTTTTTTGTTATTTTATTTTTTTAAATAAAACGTATAAACCACTAAAAGCCTAAAAACATAAATCGCTAAAATCCTAAATTAAAAAACCTCTAAATACTTAATCCATTAAATTGGTATACAGTAATAATAAATCATAAATCTCATTTTAAATATTATTCAGTATAATTTTAAATTTTTATTTTAATATTTATCAGTTTATTTTTATAGAAATATTAATTACAAAATAAATTATTAGTTATAAATATCTAATTTAAATTAAACCAGTATCCCTAAATAATAAATAATAAATTTGATTTTTTTCATTATAATTTTAAATATTCATTTTAATTATTAATTTGTTTATTTATATATAAATATTAATTACAGAATAAATTGAGCTAGACAAAAATAATTTATATAAAATATTTTTAATCAAAAATTTATTGATAAACTTTTTAAAAGAAAAAAAAATTTCAAAACAAAACATTATTAAATAGTAAGATATTTTTCTTTGCTTCTGAATCATTTTCGGTTTTATAATTATATTTTATTTGATATATATCTTATTATTAATAGTTAATTAATTTATTTTTTGATCATTATTAGAATATTTATCAATAAAAATGTTTATATTGAATTTACATGAAATATAATTATAAAGATTATTATAACTAAATATTATATTTACATTTGAAAATAATTTAAAAATTATTATATTTTTAAAGGTTATCATCTTTGAAAATAAGATAAAATCACAAAAATAAATTTTTTGTTATTTTATTGTTTATATAAAACCTATAAACTACTAAATGCCTAAACACTTAAATTATTAAACTCCAAAACCCCAAAACCACAAAACCCTTAAATACATAATCATTTAAACCATCTTTAAAGGTTTAAGTAATTATAAATTATATATAAATATCTATCAATAAATAATAGTTTATTAATTTATTTTTTGATCATTATTATATTTATATTTATATTTAGTTTATTAATATCTATCAATAAAATTATTTATTTTTAATTTACATGATATATAATTATTAAGTTTATTATAGCTAAATATTGTATTCACATTTGAAAAAAATTTAAAAATTATTATATTTATAAAGGTTATAACCTTCAAAATTGATAAAAAATTTGGAAAATTATTTTTTTGTTATTTCATTATTTAAATAAAACATATAAACTATTAAATGCCTAAATACTTAAATCACTAAACTCTTAAACTCTTAAATAATTAAACCATTAAACCGGTATACCCTAAATAATTAATCATAAATATCATTTTTATTTGTATTCCTTATAATTTTAATATTAATTTTAATTATTTATTAGATTATTTTTATAGAAATATTAATTGCAAAATAAAATTATGAATGAGACAAATATAATTTAAATAATTTATCTTCATAAAAAAAATTTATAAGCTTATAAAAAGAATCAAAAATTTAAAAATAAATAATTATTATTTAGTAATATATTGTTCTTTGATTTTGAATCATTTTAGGTTTTGAAAATATATTTTAATTAATGTCTATCTTATTAATAATAGTTTATTAATCTATTTTATGATCAGTATTATAATATCAATAAATAAAATTATTTATATTGAATTTACATGATATTTAATTTTTATGATTATTATAATTAAATATTGTATTAACATTTGAAAAAAAATTAAAAATTATAATATTTTCAATGGTTATAACCTTGAAAATGAGAAAAAATCATAAAAATAATTTTTTTGTTATTTAATTATTTAAATAAAACTTATAAACCACAAAATACCTAAATACTTAAATTACTAAACTCCTAAACCCTGATACATGCTGCACTACACACACATAGCAATGGACCACAGTACACACGTGCACATATTCTTGTCCATTTTGGTGTAGCATTTAGAGGGGCCAGCACGTCCTGGAAGTAGCCAAAACTATAGGCCACCAGCTTGTAGAGGGCCCCACTAGCAAGCCTAAATGATAACATTCAGACAATTGACGAGACCGAGCAAAGTGGTCGAGAGTAAACCCGGAGTAGTTAGGAGTGGGTCTCTCTAGCCCTATCAGGCAGAATAGAGGGACACCCAACCATCACCCAAAAGGAGTAACATGTAATCCATGATTAATTGGAGAGCTGGAAAAATCCGAAGCATCACCAAGCAGGGCTAGTAAGCAATGGAGTCCAGACCAGCCACACTGGAGCAAAAGATTCAAACTTATAGTTTATGTTGGTAGTCTTTTTTGTATTTTCGACTTTGTATGCACCATGTACTTGTAGAGATGGATCATGACATACTAACACACACAATCTTATCTATTCTCTATGTAGCATGCAATGAGGGCAACTGGACCCATGAGTATCTCTAAGTGGGGCCCACTAATGCATTTTGTAAATACACATTAGGCGATGCTACACTCCCGGGAGCAGAATACCCATCTTTATAGTAATTATAATTTTACTTGTATTCTAGTTTGGTTGTACGCGTAGAAAATTAGACTATGAGATGGACCTCATCACACATGCACACCGATGCATGCATATTTTTTGATATTTTGTCGGTGCAACATACAGCCACTTCTTGGAGCTCGAGGAGGAGCATTCTAACCCAAGAGATACTCTTTTGAGGATCATTGTAGCAAAAGAATGTGGAATTCAGAGGTGAGAATGAATTGACAATGTTCCGTAGATATGGACTTGTGGAATTATGGGTATTTAGTTTTATATGTATTCCATTGCATAGCAATGACATTGCAAATGCTTGACGCTGCATGTCACACACATGCACAATCTTATATTTGCATAGTTTTAATATGGTGCATCATTCAGGTTCCTCCAAAAGGCATGGACAAATCCGAATGGAAAGGATGCAGTGTGCATAATGACTCAATGCCAACTCTGAAGTCCTGGAATGCCAGGAGATTTTAGTTGTATCCGTACGCTTGGAATTATTAGGCATTATGTTTTTTTTATTTATTTTATGCATAGAATCATTAAGGTGCATAGGGTTTGGTGTGCTGGCCTAAATTAGTCAGCTTTTTAGTCTCTTGTAAGTTGTGTGCCTAAATGATAAATAAAGTGTGTAATTTCCAAAAAAATCAAATAAAAACCATAAACCCTAAACTTTAAATCCTAAACCTTAAACCATAAACTCTAACCCTAATCCATAAACCCTAAATCCTAGATATCATGCTTTGCACTTTTATAATAAAATGACTAAGTGTTAAATTTAAATTGAAATTCACAACTTTTAGGAATGTCACAGATTTATCTTTTTGTATATGTAACACAAAGTCATGACTTAAGGGGTGAGTTATGGATTCAGTCTCATTCTTGCTTTAGATTATTGTAACATTAGCAATGGTCATGATTGTATATTTTGCCTCTAGAACACAAAATCATATCGATGAGAATATTCCATAACTTGATTCTCTCTGTTGAACATATTGTTATGGCACTAAGAATGATCATGAATACATATTTAATTAGTATAATACTGGGTCACAGTAATGGATATGACCATAGCTTGTGCATTTTATCTTTATATTACAAAGTCATTGCATTAGGAATGATTGTAACTTTGGACATTCCTCAAGAGCAAAAGTCATGACTTTAGAAATAGTTAAAGCTCGAGTACTACTCTTTATAACGTTCTATAGCTAAAATTCTTGTGATTGGAAATATCACTATGGCTTTTTTCTTTGATTTGTGACATCAAGTGTCAATATGAAAGATTATTATTTTGAGCAATGATTAAAACCTTTTATACAATTGAATATGATTCATTTATACCTTTTTGGGTATTGTGAGCTTGTATACATAACTCATTTAATATAAAAAGAAAGAAATGATACTTTTCATATCCATGAGGATATAAAAAAAGGCTTAGACATGCCAATAAAATAAATTTTTTGATTCTTGCTTGAAAGAGAGCCCATACTTCTTGCCCTGCTCAAACCACCCTGGGCTAGTTTTTTCTAATAGGCTACAAGGTGTTTATTTTTTTAGAGGTGAACTATGTTTTAAAGAAATTGCTTTGAGTGTGTACATGAGAGATATTTTATAAGATATTACAATAATCAACATAAATAGGATCCTCAACAACTAGCTATTTCAACACATAGGGGTACAACTTTGGTTTAGTCTATTAGCGTACATGAATCAAATTACCTTTGATAGCCCAGTGATTCAACATCAAATATGATGAGGCATAATAGAGACAATGTAAAAGTTCCTATTATTTTGGTTAGAGTCTTAGCAATCATTCTAGAGTTGAGAGAGGAACAAAATAAATTATTTTAATTATTTATTAGTTTATTTTTATAGAAATATTAATAATAAAATAAATTATTAATGAGACAGATCTAATTTAAATTAAACCGGTATATCCTAAATAATAAAGAATAAATCTCATTTTTTTTTAATTTTAATTTAAATATTCAAATTTAATTATTAATTTGTTTATTTTTATATAAATATTAATAACAAAATAAATTATGAGTTACACAAATATAATTTATATAAATTATTTTTCATCAAAATAATATTGATAAACTTTTTAAAAGAAAAAAAAAATTTCAAAAAAAAAAATTATTATATAGTAATATATTTTGCTTTGCTTCTGGATCATTTTAGGTTTTGTAATTATATTATAATTGATATCTATCTTATTAATAATAGATTATTAATTTATTTTTTGATCATTATTAGAATATTTATCAATAAAATAGGTTATATTGAATTTATTTGATATATAAATATAATGATTATTATAACTAAATATTCAATTCACTTTTGAAAAAAATTTAAAAATTATTATATTTTCTAAGGTTATAACCTTTGAAAATATCAAAGAATAATAAAAATAAATTTTTTGTTTTTTTTATTTTTTAAATAAAACCTATAAAATACTAAATGCATATACAGTTAAATAAGTAAACTCCTAGACCCAGTAATGCCTAAATATAGTAACCATTAAACTGATATATAATACATAATAAATAATAAATCTAATTTTTATTTATATTTATTATAATTTTAAATATTGATTTTAATTATTTATTAGTTTATTTTTATAGAAATATTTATTACAAAATAAATTATGAGTGTGACAAATATAATTTAAATAATTTATTTTTAATGAAATAATATATATACACAAATAAAAGAAGTAAAAATTTAAAATTTTAAAATTATTATCCAGTAATATATTTTACATTAATTTTGAATCAATTTGGTTTTGAAAATATATTTTAATTAATTTCTATCTTTTTATTAATAGTTTATTAATTTAATTTTTGATAATTATTATAATATATGTCAATAAAATTATTTATATTGAATTTATATGATATATAAATATTATTATTTTTATAACTAAAATATTATTGTTACATTTAAAAAAAATTTTAAATATTATTATATTTTCAAAGGTTATAACTTATGAAAATGATAAAAAATTATAAATATTTTTTTATTTTTTTTTTATTTAAAAAAACCTATATCCCACTCAATGCTAGGGGTGCTCATGGGACGGGACCGGATGGGGATTACAAATCATCAGTTCCTTCCCACAGTTCAGTATTTTTTAATTTTTTTTATTTTTTTATTTTTTTATTTTTTTATTTTTTTATTTTTTTATTTTTTTATTTTTTTATTTTTTTATTTTTTTATTTTTTTATTTTCTTTAAATTGGCTAAGTAGTTCATGTCGAAACCTTTTGTTGTAGCATTTATCATTCCTTAGTTATGTATCTTTCAAACTCAAATTGGGCCAATTTTTTTTGTCATAGACTGGATACCACAAACGAGTTCCATTACATTGTCAAAAGTTTGATGTGCACAAAAGGCTAGAAATGTTAAATAGAACGGGACAGAGCTGTGTGCTTAATTTGGTTCTTTGTTTTTTCACAAGTTACCTTTGTTCAGCCGCGTGAAAGTTAACCATAATAGAAATACTACATTTTTTAAACAATTACTTAAAATATTAAGGAATAGATAAAGATGACCACAAACATTGGTAGTAGCAATTACTAATTAAGTAATTGCTAAAATTAGGCAGCTTAATATAACAAACAAAATACAACTTATAACAACCATAATAATAATCATTTCAAAGTTTCATCCCAGAACAACAATGAAAATCCAAACCCAATTAATTATCTCTTCCACAACTCTTCCCTTTTCTTCCTCCACCGTAAAAGGACAACCAAAGATGAAAACGTGTTAATCATGTAGAGATAAATTTCTAAGATGAAAGAGTAATAAACAAACAAATATTACCTTATAAAATTTAATACATCCATTCCAAATTTAGTTAGCCAACTATAGTTGGAAGAATATTTGGATCTTGTTGCCCCTCTGAAAATTATAATTGAACCATATTTTTATTATATTGAATAAATAAAATAAGTAAAAGTGAAATTAAAATTTACAAGATGTGTATAATAAGCTGATTCATTATCATCAAGGTCATGAACTAATTCTTCAATTTCAATAGGTTTGTTTGAGCTTCTCAACCAATCTTGTAGACATATGAGAACTTCAGCTGTAGTAGGTATTAAAGAACTCCTAAATTTATCAAAAGTTCTCCCCCTAGTGCTAAATGTAGATTCGTAGGCCACAGGAGATGCTTGGATAGCCAATACATCCCATGCTACATTTTCCAAAGAAGGATACCTAACCTCATTTACCTTCCACCAGTTTAGAAAATCAAAATCAATTTTATTTTTTTCAAGTTTTTCCTCCAAGTACCTATCCAACTCTTCCAAAGCTGCATCTTCTTGTTCATTCTCCATTTCAACAAAAAAAATCATCAACATAAGTATCACTACCATCAAAGATATCATCATTTTTCTTCAACACAGTAGAAGAGAAATCATCTCCTTTTGATTCATCTTTATTTAAATCTTTATAATCATCTATCATATCATTTAAAGCATTTATAACTTTTTCATCAAATTTTAGCCAATTCCTCTCTATAAAGCATAATATCTAGGATCCAACATTACTACTACCTTTGTATCTAGGATACCTAACCTTGAGATATTTGAGCTTATATCTAGGATCCAACACTACTACTACAAAAAGGATAATATTTGTTGACTGAAGAGAACCCCAATATTTGTTGAATTTAAGCCTCATTTTCATACCCATTTCAGACACCTTTGTATCTCTACTATTTTCACAAAGCTCAATTTTTTTCAAAATTCGAATAATCTCAGGAAATAAACACAAGAGGTAGAATATTATGAATCAGAAAATTTACAAGTTACCTCATAAAAAGTTTTCAAGAAATGAGCCAAAATTTTGGCATTTTTTCTGTCTCTCTCAGTTGGTACGTTGGAACCAAACTCCTTCAAAACCCTTTTGTCTTTGTCCTCCAACTTATCAAATTCTTTTTGATATTTTATATCAGTTTGTAGCATCAAATAAGTTGAATTCCATCTTGTAGGACAATCTAATTGCAATGAAGATCCATATGTCAAGTTTGCTTCTTCAACACATAAGTTAAACATATCAAATCTTTTAGGACTGCTCCTCACATATTTCACCACACCTCTAATTTTTTGAATAGCACCCTCAACTACTGCAATGCCATTTCTGACAATTAAGTTTAGGATATGAGCACAACATCTCATATGAAAATACTCGCCACTCAAAGGTACAACACTTTTCTTCACAAGCCTTTTTTTCAATTGTTCAACTGCAACATCATATTTTGATGCATTGTCAATAGTAATACACATCAACTTTCTCAAACCCCATTCATTCATGCAAAACTCAATAGAATTTCTAATATTATCACCAGAATGACTTTTAATTACACAAAAGTTCAAAAGCCTTTTATTCATATTCCATTGAGAATTAATGAAATGAACAGTCAAACATATATAAGATACATTTTGAATGCTAGTCCAAGTGTAGGTAGTCTATGAAACTCTACAACAATGAGATGATATGCTATCAAATAATTTCTTCTTTTCCTTTACAAACAAAGAAAAACAATCCCTCAGTATAGAGTGCCTAGATGGAATTTTAAATTGAGGCAGACTAACTTCACAAAACTCCTCAAACTCATCCCTCTCAACAATTCATCTTTTATGATCATTTTCACCAAAGCCTCCCTAACTAGTCGTTGATCAATTTGCCAACAAGTTAATTTGTTATCCTCTGAACTAGTACCTTTAGTGAAACTCAACAAAGATTGTGACTTGTCTTTACCTTTGTGAGCTTCTATTAATTCTTTTTTGTGTGGAAATTACTTACAAGTCTCTCTCAAGTATTTTTATAAACCCGAAGTACCTTGATCACTTTTTGCCAAGTATTCTTTTTTACACCATATACAAGCTGCCCTACCAGTTTCATTTCCCTCTGAATCAACTAATATCTCATAAGTGTCCCAAACAACAGACTTATACTTTTTATGAGCATGAGGTTCATATGTACTTTTACTTTCTTTTACAATTGGAATTGAAGAACCTGCCATAACAATAGGATGGTTCGTGAAAGGATGATGATTGGATTTCCAGTACTTTGATCATTTGAGATGTGATCATCTTCAATTTATTGTATTTTACGTTAACCACTGGATTGTGCCATCTGCATTGCCATTAATTAATATGATATGTCAAGCATAAATACATATAAATATTTCAAACAAGCAAGCTCTACAAAACTGACTGTAACACATTTAGCCCACTCATTCGACACAACCACAACTCCACAACCAATACACAACAAAACTAACTAAGACACATAATAATAATAATTAATCACTCAATTCTCGTTAGAAAAACAAACCAAAAGGCTGGTGGCATCTGAGACAAGGTGGAGGCAACCAGAAGTGCAACGGACAAGGGCTGGACCTAAATGAATATAGCTAGGATGGCATGAGGTGGCCTGGAACTCGTCGGAACAGCAATAGGTGTGTCGGAATTGGATGGGCAGTAGTAGAATTGGTGGCATTTTCATTATATATATATATATATATATATATATATATATATTCCTGGTTCTAGTATCAGTTTTTTAGGATGGGACAATTCTCGAGATGGATATTGCTTAAGATCTGGAACCATCCCAAAAGAAAATATACGTGACAGAACGGGACGGGAAAAGTCAAAGTCAACGGATTTTTCTCAGTCTCGATTCTTTCGGGACAAGACATCGGGCCGGGTCGTGATTCTCCGAGTCCCGTGAGTAGCCCTACTAAATGTATATAAAGTTAAATCAGTAACCTCCTAAACTACGTAATGCCTAAATACATAAACCATTAAACCGCTAAATACTACTTAATAATTAATAAATCTATTTTTTATTGTTATTTATTATATTTTTAAATATTCATTTTAATTATTTATTAGTGTATTTATTTAGAAATATTTATTACAAAATAAATTATGAGGGGGTCAAATATAATTTAAATAATATATTATTTATCTAATAAAAATATACGCTTATAAAAGAAGTATAAATTTAAAAATTAAAAATTATTATCAAGTAATATAAGTTACTTTAATTTTGAATCAATTTGGGTTTTGTAAATATTTTTGAATTAATATCAATCTTAATATTAATAGTTTATAAATTTAATTCTTGATCATTATTATAATATCTATCAATAAATTTATTTTTATTGAATTTATATGATATATAATAATAAATATTATTATCAAAAAATATTGTATTAAAATTTCAAAAAATTTTAAATATTATTATATTTTCAAATGTTATAACCTATGAAAATGATAAAATATTATAAAATCTTTTTTGTTACTTTATTTTATTAAATAAAACATATAAACCACTAAAAGCCTAAAAACATAAATCACTAAACTCCTCACGACAAAACCTCAAAATACTAAAATCATTAAACTGGTATACATTAATAAAAAATCATAAATCTCATTTTAATTTTTATTCAGTATAATTTTAAATTTTTATTTTAATTATTTATGAATTTATTTTATAGAAGTATTAATTAGAAAAAAAATTATTAGTGAGACAGATCTAATTTAAATTAAACTGATATCACTAAATAAGAAATAAGAAGTCTAATTTTTTTTTTCATTATAATATTAAATATTCATTTTAATTATTTATTTGTTTATTTATATATAAATATTAATTACAAAATAAATTGAGTTAGACAAATATAATTTATATAAATTATTTTTCATTGAAAAAATATTGATAAAATTTTTAAAAGAAAAAAAATTTCAAAACAAAAAATTATTATATAGTAATATATTTTGCTTTTCTCCTTAATCATTTTAGGTTTTGTAATTATATTTTAATTGATATTTATCTTATTAATAATAAATTATTAATTTATTTTTTGATCTTTATTAGAATATTTATCAATAAAATTGTTTATATTGAATTTATATGATATATAAATATAATGATTATAATAACTAAATATTGTATTCACATTTAAAAAAAAATTTAAAAATTATTATATTTTCAAAGGTTATAACCTTTGAAAATATCAAAAAATAATAAAAATAAATTTTTTATTATTTTATTTTTTTATTAAAACCTATAAACCACTAAATGCATACACAATTAAATTAGTAAACTACTAAACCTCATAATGCCTAAATACATAAACCATTAAACTACTATAATCAACTTAATAATTAATAAATCTAATTTTTATTTCTATTTTTTATAATTTTTAATATTCATTTTTATTTTTTATTAGTTTATTTTTATAGAAATATTTATTATTAATTAAATTATGAGAACGACATATATATTTTAATTAATTTATTTTTAATCAAAAAAAATATATGCTAAAAAAAGAAGTAAAAATTAAAAAATTAAAAATTATTATCCAGTAAAATATTTTACTTTAATATTGAATCAATTTGGGTTTTGGAAAAATTTTTTAATAAATACCAATCTTTTTATTAATAGTTTATTATTTTAAATTTGATCATTATTATATTATCTATCAATAAAATTATTTATATTGAATTTATATGATATATAATTATTAATATTATTATAACTAAATATTGTATTCACATTTCAAAAAATGTTAAATATTATTATATTTTCAAAGGTTATAACCAATAAAAATGAGAAAAAATTACAATTTTTTTTTGTTATTTTATTGTTCAAATAAAACCTATAAACCACTAAATGCCTAAAAACATAAATTGCTAAATTCCTAAATGACAAAACCTTTAAATACTTAAACTATTAAACAGGTGTACATTAATAAAAAATCATAAATCTCAATTTAATTTTTATTAAGTATAATTTTAAATTTTTATTTTAATTATTTATCAGTTTTTTTTATAGAAATATTAATTACAAAATAAATTATTAGTGAGATAGATATAATTTAAATAATTTATTTTTAATCAAAAAAAATATATATCCTTATAAAAAGATGCAAAATTTTAAAAACAAAAATTTATTATTTAGTAATATATTTTATTTTTATTTTGAATCATTTTATATTTTGCAATTATATTTTATTTATATCATTCTTATTAATAATAGTTTATTAATTTTTTATTGATAATTATTTTAATATCTATTAATAAAATTATTTATATTGAGTTTACATTATATATAATTATTAAGATTATTATTACTAAATATTATATTCACATTTAAAAAAATTAAAAATTATTATAATTTCAAAGGTTATAATTTTCAAAAATAAAAAAAAATCAAAAAATTTAATTTGTTATTTTTCATTCTTTAAATAAACATTATAAATCACTAAAGACTTAAACACTTAAATCACTAAACCCCAAAATACCTAAATACTTAAACCATTAAACTAGTCTATCCTAAATAATAAATAATAAATCTTTATTTTATTTGTATTCATTATAATTTTAAATATTCATTTTAATTATTTATTAGTTTATTTTTATATAATTATAAATTACAAATAAATTATGAGGAAGACAAATATAATTTAAATAATTTACTTTTAATAACAAAAAATATAAACTTATAAAAATAAGCAAAACATCAAAGAAAGTATTATTTGTAATATATTTTACTTTGATTTTGAATAAATTTATGTTTGCAAATATATTTAAAATAATATCTAACTTATTTAAAAAAGAAATAACAAAAAATTTATTTTTTTATTCTTTCTAATTTTTTAAGATTATAACATTTGAAAATATAATAATTGTTAAATTTTTTTCAAAAGTGAATACAATATTTATTTATAATAATCATAATAATTATATATCATATAAATTCAATATAAACAATTTTATTGATAGATATTCTAATAATTATCAAAAAAGATTTATTAAAAATCTATTATGAATAAGATTGATATTACTTAAAATATTATATCAAAACCTAAAATGATTCAAAAGCAAATCAAAATATATTACTTAATAATAATTATCTGTTTTAAATTTTTATTCTTTTTATAAGCTTATCTATTTTTTATAAAAAATAATTTTTATAAATTATATTTTTAACTCATAATTTATTTTATAATTAATATAATTATATAAATAAAAAACTTAAAAATCGAAATGAATTTTTAAAATTATAATGAAAACAAATAAAAATGAGATTTATTAATTATTATTTAGGGTATACCGGTTTAATGAATTATCTATATAGGGGTATAGAGATTTTGTAGTTTAGTGATTTAAGTGCTTAGGTATTTAGTGATTTATATGTTCTATTTCAACATTGAAATAACAAAAAAAGTATTTTTTTATTTTTTCACATGGTCAAAGGTTATAATATTTGAAAATATAAAAATTTTAAAACTTTTTTAGAAAGTGAATACAATATTTAGTTATAATAATTATTAAATTTATATATGATATAAATTCAATATAAATATTTTTATTGATAAATATTCTAATAATGATCAAAAAATAAATTAATAATCTATTATTAATAGGTTAGATATCAATTAAAATATAATTACAAAACCTAAAATGATTCAGAAACAAATTAAAATATATTACTATATAATAATTTTTTGTTTTTACTTTTTTTCTTCTTTTAATAAGTTTATCTATATTTTTTTGTAGAAAAATAATTTATATAAATTATATTTGACTAACTTATAATTTATTTTGTAATGTTTATTTATATAAAAAAAACAAATAAATAATTAAAATGAATATTTAAAATTATAATGAAAAAAAGAAAAATGAGATTTATTATTTATTATTTATTATTTCGAATATACCTGTTTAAAAAATTTATCTATTTAGGGTTTTCGAGATTTTGAAGTTATTGAGTTATGTATTTAGGCATTTAATAGTTTATAGCTTTTATTTAAACAATGAAATAATAAAAAAATTATTTTTGATATTTTTTCAAATTTTCAAATGACAAAATTTGAAAATATAATAATTTTAAAATTTTTTAAAAATGTGAATACAATATTTAGTAATTATAATTATTATAACTATATATAATATAAACTAAATATAAACAATTTTATTGATAATATTATATCAATTATCAAAAAATAAATTAATAACTATTATTAATATGATACATATAAATTAAAATATAATTAAAAAACCTAAAATGATTTAAAATCAAAGTAAAATTTATTATAGAATAATAATTTTTTTAGTTCTTGCATCATTTTATAATCTTATTTATTTTTTTGTTGAAAAATATATTGATTAAATTATATTTGTCACTCATATTTATTTTGTAATTAATATTTCTATAAATTATTTAAATTATATTTAAGGTTTACGAGTTTAAAGGTTTAGGTATTTAGGGTCTTCGGGGTTTAGGAGTTTAGTGTTTTATATATTTAGGCATTTTATGGTTTATAAGTTTTATTTAAACAATGATATAACAAAAAATTTATTTTTGTTATTTTTTCTAATTTTTGAAGGTTATAACCTTTGAAAATATAACAATTTTTAAATTTTTTTTATATGTGAATACTATATTTAGTTATGATAATCTTAATAATTGTATACATGTTAATTCAATGTAAATAATTATATTGATAGATATTATATTAATGATCAAAAAATAATTTTTAAAACTATTATTAATAAGATAGCTATTTAAAATCAAAGTAAAATATAATAATAAATAATAATTTTTTTTGATGTTTTGCTTCTTTTTATAAGTTATATTTTTTGTTTTTAAAAGTAAATTATTTAAATTATATTTGTCTTCCACATAATTTATTTTTAATTTATAATTCTATAAAAATAAACTAATAAATACTTAAAATGAATATTTAAAATTATAATAAATACAAATAAAATTGAGATTTATTAATTATTATTTAGGATATACTAGTTTAATAGTTTAAGTATTTAGGTATTTTGTGGTTTAGTGATTTAAGTGTTTAGGACTTTAGTGATTTATAGTTTTTATTTAAAGAATAAAAAAATAAAAAATAAAATTTTTTGATTTTTTTTATTTTTGAAGGTTATAAACTTTCAAAATATAAATAATTTTATTAATAGATATTATAATAATCATCAAAAAATAATTAATAAGCTATTATTAATAAGAAAGATATAAATTAAAATATAATTGCAAAAACTAAAATGATTCAAAATCAAAATAAAATATATTACAAAATAATAAATTATTATTTTTAAAATTTTGCCTCTTTTAATAAGCATATATATTTTTTTTGATAAAAATTAAATTATTTAAAATATATCTATCTCACTAATAATTTATTTTGTAATTAATATTTCTATAAAAATAAACTGATAAAATAATTAAAATAAAAATTTAAAATTACACTTAATAAAAAGTAAAAATGGGATTTATTATTTATTATTAATGTATATCAAATTAATAGTTAAAGTATTTTGGGTGTTTGTCGTTAGGAGTTTAGCGATTTATGTTTTTAGGCATTTTGTCGTTTATAGGTTTTATTTAAATAATAAAATAACAAAAAAAAATTATAATTTTTTGTCATTTTCATAGGTTATAACCTAGGAAAATATAATAATATTTAAAATTTTTTGAAATGTGAATATAATATTTACTTATAATAATTTTAATAATTATATTCATATAAATTCCAAATAAACAATTTTATTGATAGATATTATAATAATGATCAAAATTAAATTAATAAACTACAAATAATAAGATAGATATTAATTAAAAAATATTTACGAAACCCAAATTGATTCAAAATTAAAGTAAAAAATATTACTGGATAATAATTTTAATTTTAAAAATTTTACTTCTTTTATAAGCGTATATATTTTTTTTTGATTAAAATAAATTATTTAAATTATATTTATCGCACTCATAATTTATTTTGTAATAAATATTTTTAAAAATAAACTTATAAATAATTAAATGAATATTTAAATAATAATAAATTGAAATAAAATTAAATTTCTTAATTATTAAGTAGTATATAGTAGTTTAATGGTTTATGTATCTAGGCATTACAAGCCTTATGAGTTTACTGATTTTACTGTGTATCCATTTAGTGGTTTATAGGTTTTATTTAAATATTAAAATAACAAAATTTTTATTTTTTTTTATTTTTTGATATTTTCAAAGGTTATAACATTTGAAAATATAATAATTTTTAAACTTTTTTTCAAATGTGAATTTAATATTTAGTTATAATAATCATTATATTTATATATCATATAAATTCAATATAAATAATATTATTGATAAATATTCTAATAATGATCAAAAAATAAATTAAGAATCTATTATTAATAAGATAGATATCAATTAAAATATAATAAAAAATCTAAAATGATTCAGAAGAAATCAAATATATTATTATATAATAATTTTTTGTTTTGAAATTTTTTTTCTTTTAAAAAGTTTATTCATATTTTTGACGAAATTAATTTATATAAATTATATTTGTCTAACTCACAATTTATTTTTTAATTAATATTTATATAAAAATAAACAAATAAATAATTAAAATGAATATTTAAAATTATAATAAAAAAAATAATATTGAGATTTTATCTTTATTATTTTGGGTATACCAGTCTAATTTAAATTAGATGTCTCACTAATAATTTATTTTGTAATTAATATTTCTATAAAAATAAATTGATAAATAATTAAAATTAAAATTTAAAATTATACTTAATAAAAATTAAATTGAGATTTATGATTTTTTATAAATGTACACCTATTTAATTGTTTAAGTATTAATAGGGTTTGTCATTTATGAGTTTAGCAATTTATGTTTTTAGGTATTTAGTGGTTTATAGGTTTTATTTAAATAATAAAATAAAAAAAATTTGTAATTTTCTCTCATTTTCATAGGTTATAACCTTTGAAAATATAATAATATTTAAAATTTTTTGAAATGTGAATACAATATTTAGTTATAATAATATTAATAATTATATATCAAATAAATTCAATATAATTATAATAATTTTTAATTTTTAAATTTTTACTACTTTTTTATGCGTATAAATATTATTTCATTAAAAATAAATTATTTTAATTATATTTGTCGCACTCATAATTTATTTTGTAATAAATATTTCTATAAAAATAAATTAATAAATAATTAAAATGAATATTTAAAAATATAACAAATAGAAATAAAAATTAGATTTATTAATTATTTAGTAGTATATAACGGTTTAATGGTTTATGTATATAGGCATTTTGAGGTTTAGGAATTTACTGATTTAACTGTGTATGCATTTAGTTGTTTATAGGTTTTATTAAAAAAATAAAATAATAAAAATTTTTTTTTTATTATTTTTTGATATTTTCAAAGGTACCTTTGAAAATATAATAATTTTTAATTTTTTTTCAAATGTGAATACAATATTTAGTTATAATAATAATAATATTTATATATCAAATAAAATCAATATAAACAATTTTATTGATATATTTTAATAATGCTCAAAAAATAAATTGATAATATATTATTAATAAGATAAATATCATT
>JAREIK010007636.1:0-10118 GCA_029783825.1 Sapria himalayana | reverse complement strand
GAATAAGGAGAATAATGAGAAAAAGGAAATAAGGAGGGAAAGGAGAAAAAGAGAAAAAGGAGAATAAGGAGTAAAAGGAGAAAAATGAGAAAAAAGAGAATAAGGAGAATAATTAGAATAAGGAGAATAATGACAAAAAGTAGAAAACGGAGAAAGGAAGGAGAAAAAGAGGAAATGAGGTAAAAGGAGAATAAGGAAAAAAAATAGAAAAAAGAGAAAAATGAAAATAAGGAGAATAAGTAGAATTAGGAGAAAAAGGAGAAAAAGGAAAATAAGTAAAAAATTGAGAATAAGTAGAAAAAAGGAGAATAAGGAGTATAAGAAGAATAATGAAAAAAAAGAGAATAAGGAGAATAAGGAGAAAAAATAGAAAAAAAAAATTAAGGATAATAAGAATAATAAGGATAATAATGAGAATAAGGAGAATAAAGAAAATAATGAGAATAAGGATATTAAGGAGAATAATGAGAATAAGTAGAATAATGAGATAAGGAGAATTAGATGAATAAGGAGACTAAGGAGAATAAGGAGAATATGGAGAATAAGGATAATAATAAAAATAAGGAGATTAAGAAGAATAAGGATAAAAGGGAAAAAATGGAGAATGAGGAGATTAAGGAGAAAAGGGAAAAAAGGGAGAATGAGGAGAATAAGGAGAAAAAAGAGAATACGGAGAAAAAGGAGAAAAATGAGAATAAGGAGAAAAAGGACAAAAAGGAGAATATAGAGAATAACAAAAATAAGGAGAAAAATAGGAATAGAGACAAAAAGAAGAAAAAGAATTATAAAAAATATGAGAATAAGGAGAATAATGAGAATAAGGAGATTAAGGAGATAAAGGAGAAAAAGGAGAAAAAGGAGATAAAGGGGAAAAAGGAGAATAAGGTGAAAAAGGAGAATAAGGAGAATAAGGAGATAAAGGAGAATAAGGAAAAAATGGAGAAAAAGGAGAATAAGGAGAATAAGTAGAATAAGGAGAATAAAAACAAAAAGGAGAATAAGTTGAAAAAAGAGAATAAGGAGAATAAGGAAAAAAATGAGAATAAGAACAACAAGGAGAATAGAAGAAAGGAGAAAAATGAGAATAAGGAGAATAAGGAGAATAATCAGTAAAAAGGAGAAAGCAGAATAAGGTGATCAAAGAGAATAGGAGAAATAGGAGAATAAGGAGAATAAGGAGAATAATGAGAAAATGGAGAAAAATGAGAAAAAGGAGAAAAAGGAGAAAAAGGTGAATAAGGAGAATAAGAAGAAAAAGGAGAAAAAGGAGAATTAGGAGAAATGAGAACACTGAGAAAAGGAGAATAAGGATAATATGGAGAAAAAAGAGAGTAAGGAGAATTAGGAGAATAAGGAGAATAAGGAGAATAAGGACAAAAAGGAAAATAAGGAGAAAAAGGAGAAAAAAGAGAAAAAAGAGAAAAATTAGAAAAAGGATAATAATGAGAATAAAGAGAAAAGAAATAGGAGAAAAAGGAGAAAAAAGATAATAAGGAGAATAAGGAGAAAAGAAATAGGAGAAAAAGGAGAAAAAAGATAATAAGGAGAATAATGAGAATAATGAGAATAATAAGAATATGGTGAAAAAAGAGAAAAAGGAGAAAAAGGAGAATAATGAGAATAAGGAGAATTAGGAAAATAAGGAGAAAAAGGAGAATCAGGAAAATAAAGAGAATAATGAGAATAAGGAGAATAAGGAGAATAAGAGAATAAGGAGAATAAGGATAATAAGGAGAATAAGGAGAATAAGGAGATAAGGAGAATAAGGAGAAAAAGGAGAGTAAGGAGAAATAGGAGAATAAAGAGAAAAGAAGAATAATGACAAAAATGAGTAAGGAGAAAAAGGAGAAAAAAGAGAAAAGAGAAAAATGAGAAAAGTGAGAATAAGGAGAATAAGGAGAATAAGGAGAATGAGAAATAGGAGAAAAAAGGAGAAAAAAGGAGAAAAAAGGAGAAAAAAGAGAATAATGAGAAAAAGGAGAATAAGGAAAATTAGGAGAATAAGGAGAAAAGGGAGAATAATGAGAATTATGAGAATAAGGAGAAAAAGAAGATAAATGAGAAAAAAGAGAATAAGCAAAATAAAGAGAAAAAGGAAAATAATGAAAAAAAAAGAATATGGAGAATATTGAAAATAAGGAGAAAAAGCAGAAAAAAGAGAACAAGTAGAATAAGGAGAAACAGGAGAATAAAAGGAGAATAAGGAGAATCAGGAGAATATGGAAAATAAGGAGAATAATGACTAACATATGAGAAAAACGAGAAACTAGGCAGAAAAGGAGAATAAGGAGTATAAGGAGAACAATGAGAAAAATGAAGAAGGAGAAAAAAGAGAATACGGAGAATAGGGACGAATAAGGAGTACGATGACAAAAAGGAGAATATGAGCAAAAAGTAGAAAAGGAGAAGTAAGGAGAAACAAGGAGAATTAGGAGAAAAAACAGAAAAAGGACAATAAGGAGAAAAAAGAGAAAATGGAGGAAATAAGGAGAATAAGAAGAAAGGAGAATACGGAGGAATTAGAAGCAAAAAGAAGAATTAGGAGAATAAGGTGAATAAAGAGAATAAGGAGAATAATGAGAATAATGAGAATAAAGAGAATTAGGAGAATAAGGAGAATAATGATAATAAGGAGAATTAGAAGAAAAATTTTCATTTGCAATTATTTCAAAAAACGCTCTCAACTTCTAGAGAGAGAAAACTCAACTTTCTAGATAGAGAAAATCACCATTTTTGCTCAAATCAATCTCTTTTCAAGCTAAAAATGGATGAAAATGACTTATTATTAAAAAATAAGTCATTTGCCTTGATTACCAAAGAGCCCGTGCCACCTCCACGCTCTTTCGGGAAGAAAAATGGGAGCCCCGTTATCGTTTTCTCTACCGAAGAGATGCAGAAGCTAAGGGCGCCATATGAGTATATGCTTATCGGCATGTTTTCCCACGGCAGGCCTCGTCCAAGCGATATACAACAATTTATCTCCTCTCTTAATCTCTCGGGAAGGTTGAAAATGCCAGATTACGATGCTAAACATATTTTTTTGCAGTGTTTTTCGAATGAAGATTATTATCATTTATGGCATCGTGGAGTATGGCAAGTTAATGGATATCCCATGCGAGTGCTGAAATGGACGAAAGATTTCAGTCGTAAGGTGGAGGCGCCTCTTGCTCCGGTATGGTTCTCTTTGCCTAACCTCCCCATTTACTTGTTTAATGCTCAATCCTTGTTTGCAATCTCTTCTTTTTTGAGCAAGCCTTTGATTCGTGATGAGGCCACAGTGTCAATGACACAGCCAAGGCACGCGTTTGTGTGGAGTGTAACCTCCTCACACACCTACCGAACATAATATGGATAGGAGAAGGTGAAGATGGCCAGAATAATGGGTTTTGGCAAACTGCCATACCCGAAAACTTACCTCCTTATTGCTTATCTTGTAACAGAATTGGACATGATATAGAAGAGTGTAGGGTGGGAACAGAACAGATAGGAAAGGAGCAAGGGCAAGAAACTAGGAGAAGAATGATAGAAAAATGGATAAGGAAGGAGGAGGGGGTCCCGAAACTTCAAGTTTCAATGGAGGTAGAAGAGGAGAGTAGGAGAGAATGATTTCTTAGATATTGAGGGAGGCACAAGTAATA
Organism: Sapria himalayana; assembly: GCA_029783825.1. Classification (NCBI taxonomy): domain Eukaryota; kingdom Viridiplantae; phylum Streptophyta; class Magnoliopsida; order Malpighiales; family Rafflesiaceae; genus Sapria; species Sapria himalayana. The sequence continues at coordinate 6,480 of JAREIK010007636.1, read as the reverse complement.
CAGAATTAATCATAGAAGACAGGATTGAAGAAAGTAAGGAAGAGGAATGGGAGGTAGTGAAAGCTAGAAGGAAAAGGGGTAGAAAAAATAAACTTAGAAGGGTATTAAAGGAAAAAATAGAAGATTATAGTTGGATGGATGAAGATCTTCTAGACTTCCCAGAGGAAGATTCAGATGTATTTAGTTGCCCCCCATTTGGCATAGAAGAAGCGAAGGGAGAATGCTTTTTAGAAGAGGTAAAGGATGATTTAGAAATGTATGAGGAAAATTGTAAAAAATTCACTAGGGAACAATCTATGGAAGCCATAAAAAGAATGGCCATGCAACTCGGTAAGCAAGAAAAATATAATGAAATACTTCAATCAATTGTACCCAATAGTGCTAGGAATATGAGGAAATATCTAGATAAAACATACGAGTCAAAGTGTACAACTAGATTACAATCTAAATTAAGTTTTAATGGATAGTTATATATATTGGAATATCAGAGGGGTGGCAAATAACCCCTCGATAAGTAGATTGAAAAGATTAATAAAAATACATAAAATCTCATTAGTTGTTATTGCAGAGCCTATGACTCAACGGGAACAAATAATTAAATATAGCAGAATACTAGGATTTAATAATTCATTCGCTAATCTAAACAGTAAACTTTGGATAATGTGGCATAATTATCTAGATATTGAAATATTAAAAGACACTATACAGATAGTGCATTTTAAAACGAATAAAAAATCAGAAGACATAATATCGGTAGTTTATGCCAAAAAGGATAAAAAATCGAGATTAGTTTTATGGGAGGAAATGCAGGAGATAGCAGCACAAAATTCTCCTTGGATTATAGGAGGATATTTTAAAGTGATAAGAAGCGCCTTGGAAAAGAAGGGAGGAAAAACCCCGAACACAATAGCAATGTCTCATTTTAATGAGGCGATCTCTAATTCAAACTTAATGGAAATAGATTTCACAGGTTCAAATTACACTTGGTGTAATAATTGGCGAAAAAGAGAAGCAATTTGGGCCAGGCTGGATAGGGTAATGTGTAATGCTAAGTGGGTAGCCTCACACGGGTCTACAGGGCTTAGACATTTAAATAGAACCTATTCAGACCACTCTTCACTCCTCATAACAATTCATAATAATAAGAGAGGCACATGAACTTTGAAGTTTCAAAATATGTGGGGAAACCATAAAGAATTTGAAAAACTGGTTAAAGAGTCTTGGACGGAACCAGCACAGGGTAAACCGATGCAGGTTCTAATGACCAAGCTACATAGACTAAAAAAACTTTTAAAATCATGGAATAAGGAAGTCTTTGGTAACATTAATAAAAAAATAAAACAAGCAGAAGAACAAGTTGAAAAGTTAGAAAATGAATATGATAATAAAAATGAAGAAGTCACCAGACAAGTTTTAAATAAGGCTAAAGCTGAATTGAGTTTAAAATTACACATGGAGGAGATATACTGGAAACAAAGAGCAAAAATTAAATGGTTAGCAGATGGTGATAGAAATACTAAATTTTTTCATAATATGAGCAAAATAAAAACCCAGAAAAATAAAATTAAAAGTCTAAAAAATAAAGAAGGAACATGGATAGAAGATGAAAAGCAACTAGGAACCCTTTTTGAGGAATTCTTTAAAGTCCATTTGTGTGAACAGATGCCTCATGAAGGAAGCACTTTACTACAAGAGATCAGGACTTCCATAACAGAAGAACCGAATCGAATGATGGAAAAGATCCCAGAAGAAGAAGAGGTAAAAATGGCTGTTTTTAATCTTGATAAAGATAGTGCAGCGGGACCAGATGGCTGGAATAACTATTTTTTCCAGCTAAACTGACCCATTGATAAGAAGATCTAGTCACCGCAATTGCTAGTTTTTTCGCCGGGGCAGATATTCCTAAAGCCTGGGCAAACTCATTTATAGTTTTAATTCCCGAGAAAGAAGCTCCACAGATATGTGAGGTCTTCAGACCAATAATTTTATGCAATGCGATTTATAAAATCTTAGCTAAAATCATTCAAAATAGACTAAGTGATATTTTTGCCATTATTAATATCACGAGAGCAAACAGGATTTATCAAAAACAGACTGATGATTGAAAACATAAGGCTAGCATCAGAAATGATGAAAGAAATTTCAACTAAAACTAGAGGTAATAATTAGTAATCAAACTGGATTTGTCCAAAGAATTTTATAGGGTGGAATGGGACACACTTTGTTATGTTTTGAGAAAATACGGTTTTTCTGAATTATGTATTGATTTAATATATAGATGTATATCAAGTGTTTGGGTTAGAATTATTATAAATGGAAATATAGGGGAAGAATTTAAACCAAAAAGAAGTCTAAGACAGGGGGATCCGCTTTCCCCCTTACTATTTGATATATACTTGGAATTGCTTATTCTCAATTTAAAGAAAAGAATGTCTGAAGGAAAAATTTTATCCTTTTGGCAACCAAAAAATACTCCGAGAATAAGCTGCCTAGCTTATGCTGATGATCTTATAATCTTCACAAACACAAGTAAAAAATCAATTATGAATCTAATGGAGTTAATACAGTTACTTGAATTAGAAACAGGATAGGTAGTAAATAAAAAGAAATGCCAGTTTATGCTGGCTAAAGAGGCTACAGAAAAAGTGATAAATAAAATCAAAAGTATAAATGGCTTTTCACAAAATAAGGGAGCATTAATTTACTTAGGCTGCCCAATTTATGAAGGTAGACGTAGAGAGAAATATTTAACTCCTCTTCAAGATAAACTAAGGTAGAAAATAGTGGGTTGGAAAGAAGAATTATTAAGTTTCGGAGGACGGATCACAATAATTTAGCACGTGTTACAAAGTACACTGGTACATATTTTATTTGTGATACACCCTCCGAAAAAATTCATAAATAAATTAGAAGCAGAAATGGCAAATTTCTTATGGGGAAAAAAAGATGGGAAACGAAAAATTCACTGGAGAAAATAGAAAGAAATTTGCTATCCAAAAGCAGAAGCAGGTCTAGGTATAATTACTTTACAGGACATGTCCACTGCTTGGAACTGCAAAGTCTGGTGGAGGCTGATTGAAAATGATAGCCTTTTGGCAAAATACATGAGGGCAAATTCCTTAGAACAAAGCAAGAAGCAGCTTAAGAAGATATCAAATAACTGGACAGCACTCGTAAAACAAAAAAAGATAGTTGAATCACATTCAATACTAAAATTGAATGGTTGGAAATGGACCCTCACACTACAAGGAAATTTCACATTAAAATCAGTTAAGGAATTGATTAGATAAAAAAAACCTATTCAGCCCATATCTAAATGGGTCTGGAAGGCAGGAATTCCACAGAAAATGTGCTCGATAGCATGGAAAGTAATAGTTAATGCATTACCAGTTGACACTAATATGAAAAAGGAGAATAAAGAGTATAAGTAAAATAAGGAGAATAAGGAGTATAAGGAGAATAAGGAGAATAAGGAGAATAAGGAGAATAAGGAGAAAAAGGAAAAAAAAAGAGAAACGAGAAAAAGCATAAAAAAAAGAATAATGAGAAAAAGGAGAAAAAAAAGAATAATGAGAAAAGGAGAATAATGAGAATAATGTGAATAAGGAGAATAAGAATAATAAGGAGAATAAGGAGAAAAATGAGAATAAGGAGAATAATGAGAAAAATGAGAAAAATGAGAAAAATGAGAATAAGGAGTATAAGTAGAAAAATGAGCAAAAGGAGAATAAGGAGGAAAAAGAGAATAAGAAGAAAAAAGAGAATAAGGAGAAAAAGGAGAAAAAAGATAATAAGGAGAATAAATAGAAAAGGAGAACAATGAGAACAAAGAGAATAATGAGAAAAAAGAGAATAAAGAGAAAAAAAGAAAAAGTAGAAAAAAGAGAAAAAGAAGAATAAGGAGAATAATGAAAATAAGGAGATAAAGGAGAAAAAGGAGATAAAGGAAAAAAAGGAGAATAAAGAGAAAAATGAGAAAAAGTAGAAAAAAGAAAAAAAAATGAGAAAAATGAGAAAAAAGATAAAAAAGAGAAAAATGAGAATAAGAAGAATAAAGAGAAAAAAGAGGAAAGGAGAAAAAGGCGAAAAGGAGAATAATGACAAAAAGGTGAATAACGAGAAAAAGGTGAAAAAGGACAAAAAGGAGAAGAAGAAAAAGTAGAAAAAAATGAGAATAAGCAGAATAAGATAAATAAGGAGAAAAATGAGAAAAATGAGAAAAATCAGAAAAATGACAAAAATGAGAAAAATGAGAAATAAGAAAAATGAGAAAAATGAGAAAAAGGAGAATAATGAGAAAATAGAGAAAAATGAGAATAATGAGAATAAGGAGCAAAATGAGAAAAAAGAGAATAAGGAAAATAAGTAGAATAAGCAGAAAAATGCGTAAAAGAAGATAAAGGAGAATAAGAAGAATAAGGAGAATAATGAGAATAATGAGAATAAGGAGAATAAGGAGAAAAAGGAGAATAAGGAGAATAAAGAGATAAAGGAGAATAAGAAGAATAAGGAGAATAAAGAGATTAAGGAGAATAAGGGGAATAAGGATTATACGGAGAATAAGGAGAATAAGAAGAATAAGGAGAATAAGGAGAATAAGGAGAATAAGGAGAATATGAAGAATATGGAGAAAAAGGAGAATAAGGAGAATAAGGAGAATAAGGAGAAAAATGGAATTAGGAGAATTAGGAGAATAATGAGAAAAAAGGAGAATAATGAGAAAAAGGAGAATAATAAGAATAAGGAGAATAAGAACAATAAAACAAATAAGGATAAAAAGAAGAATAAGAAGAATAAAAAAAGGAGAATATGGATAATAAGGAGAATAAAAAGAATAGGGAGAATTAGGAGAATAAGTAGAAAAAGTAGAATAATGAGAAATGAGAAAAATGAGAAAAATGAGAAAAAGTAGAAAAAAGAGAATACGAACAAAAATGAGAAAAAAGAGAATTAGGAGAAAAAAGAGAAAAAATGAGAAAATGAGAATTAGTAGAAAAAGGAGAAAAATGAGAATACAGAGAAAAAATAGAAAAAAAACAGAAAAAGTAGAATAAGGAGAAAATTGAGAAAAAACAGAAAAATGAGAAAATGGAGAATAAGGAGAATTAGGAAAATAAGGAGAATAATTAGAATTAGGAGAATAAGGAGAATAAGTAGATTAAATAGAATAAGGAGAATAAGGAGAATAAGTATAATAAGGAGAATTAGGAGAATTAGGAGAATAAAGACAAAAGGGAGAATAAGAAGAAAAAATAGAAAAAAGAGAAAAAACAGAATAAGGAGAACAAGGAGAACAAGGATAATAAGGAGAATAAGGAGAATAATGAGAATAAGGACAAAAAGGAGAATAAGGAGAATAAGGAGAATAAGGAAAAAAATAGGAAAATGAGAATAAGTAGTAAAATCAGAAAAAGGTAAACAAGGAGAATATGGAGAACAAGGAGAATAAGGAGAATAAGGAGAATAAAGACAAAAAGGAGAATAAGGAGAAAAAGGAGAAAAATGAGAATAAGCAGAAAAATGAGAAAAAAGAGAATAAGGAGAATAAGGAAAAAATGAGAATAATGAGAATAAGGAGAAAAAGGAAAAAAAGAGAAAAATGAGAAAAGGCAGAAAAAAGAGAAAAAGGAGAATAAGGAAATAAAGGAGAATAAGAAGAATAAGGAGAATGAGGAGATAAAGGAGAATAAGGAGAATAAGGAGAATTAGGAAAAAAATGAGAAAAAGGAGAATTATGAGAATTAGGAGAATAATGAGAAAGGAAAATAATGAGAAAAAGGAGAATAATGAGAATATGGAGAATAAGAAGAATAAAGAGAATAAGGAGAATAAGAAGAATAAAGAGAATAAGGAGAAAAAAGAGAATAAGAAGAATAAAAAAAAGGAGAATATGGATAATATGGAGAATACAAAGAATAAGAAGAATTAGGAGAATAAAGAGAATTAGGAGAATAAGTAGAATTAGGAGAATATTGAGAAAAAGTGGAATAATGAGAAAAAGGAGAAAATTGAGTAAAAGGAGAAAAATGAAAAAAATGAAAAAAAAATAGAAAAAGGAGAAAAATGACCATAAGGAGAATAAGGAGAAAAATGAGAATAAGGAGAAATAAGAGAAAAAAGAGAAAAAAGAGAATAATGAGAAAAAGGAAAAAAGGAGAAAAATGAAGAAAAGGAGAATAGGAGAATTAGGAATAAGAAGAATTAGGAGAATAGAAGAATTAGGAAATAAAGGCGAATAAGGAGAAAAAAGGCGAATAGGAGAAAAAAGAGAAAAAAGTGAAAAAAGTGAAAAAAAGTGAGAAAAAATAGAAAAAGGAGAAAAAAGAGAATAAGGAGAATAAAGAAAAAAAGGAGAATAATGAGAATAAGGATAATAAGTAGAAAAAAATGAGAATAAGGTTAATAAGTAGAAAAAGGAGAAAAAAGAGGAAATGGAGTAAAAAGGAGATAATAAGGTGAAAAAAGTGAAAAATGAGAATA
>JAREIK010007635.1:0-28745 GCA_029783825.1 Sapria himalayana | reverse complement strand
TAATTAAACAGTAACTTTATTCTTTATTTTAGTACTCAAATATTTATTGAATGCATACTCAATGATATTAAATATTATTTCTTCATGTCTACAAATATTTTTTTGCAAAATAGGTACTTTGAAATACTCAAAAATAAACTAAAATGGATAGAGATATTATTTATCTAGTAATGTATGATTAGAATAATAATTTCAAAATTATCATGAAACACTTGGTTCCTATAAAAGTTTTTTAATAGTTCAATTGAATATTTATTCTTTTTAATTATATTATTTTGAGGTTAAGTATAATTTAGTATAACAAATTTTGTGGTTCATTACATGCTCAAAGAAGTAAAGACTATATTTTGTAGAAATGTATTTTAAAATAAAATATGTATCAAAAAAATAATATTTTGATATTAAATATATTAATGTAAATATAAATTATTATAACAATTTTTTTTTGTTATAATTATTTTTACTTAGAAGTTAAAGTAACTAACATATGAGTTATCCTTGTTAATTTTTTGATTTATATATAAGTTAGGTATTTTAGTTTGTTAATTGAGTATATTTGTATTTTTTTGCTTTCTAACATTCTGTTTGAATTATTTTTTAGTAGATTTTTATATGGTATCAGAGATTGTGTTTGTAATAACTTCATCCAAAGTTGGCCTCAATGAAGTGTGTGTAATTATGTGACAGTTCTGGTATCAGAGAATATTTTTACTTAGTCTTTCATTTCTAGTCAAATCGAGAATATTGAATCCTAGTATTAAAGATGTTTGTATGATATATTGTGAGACCTATCACAAAAAATATATTAGAATTTTATATTCTCAATGTCAAATTTTATGAGTAAAAATTTATTTATTTTCACTATGAAATATTGGAATATAGTTGAGTTGAGAGCTTAGATAAGTCAAGAAACATTATTATCTTTATTAATAATTGTATTTATTTTGGAAAATATCATTTAGATCATTATTTTTGGCAAAAGGTGGGTACCAATTGGAAAGAATATTTGAATTAAATTATTAAGAATTGTTAGTTTGATATCTTGTTTAATATTTGAATTTCAAAGTAAATCAAGATACCATGCATTCTCAAAACACACTAGCCATGCATGGTAATATATTTCGTGTATACATTTATTATAAGTAATTATTCCATCATTATATAATATTCACATAAGTAATATGATAGATAATTTGATTAGTAATAGAGTAAACCATTCTATTTTTAAAAAAATGTGCATGCAGTATATATATACAAAGTTGTAGATGTGTTGTGCATGTGAAGTTGCTTATTTAGTGCAATCTATGTTTGCTTTACATGTATATTTTTATTTGTTTACAATGAAACATGTGTATTAATATACTTTCGTATACAAAAAACTTGCCAATTTATTTGTCACACATACAAAAAATTAGAAATTCGCAAGAACATCCCTACTCGGGTTGTTCTTATCAAAATCTAGCTTTTTTATTTTTTATTGTATTAAATAATATTTTAATGTTTTATGTTTGCACATAAAAGATTAAATAAAAAATAACATATAATGTGAACTAATAACCATCATAGAAAATGAAAATAGGCTTTCCAATACAAAAAATTAATTTATCAGTTTAATATATAATTGAAAAAAGTATATAAGTGATGGTCATATCTATAATTTTTGCTAAATTAATAAGTTCCCTTCCTTCAAATTGTTTAGATATGAATTAATGTGTATGTAAATAATATTTAAGTAAATTGCTAAAATATTTGGTTAAATTTCTTCCGTACACAAAACATGTCATTTTTTGTCACACATACAAAAAATTATAAATTATCAAAAATAATAGTAATAACTAAATGAAAAAAAAAATAAAAATAAAACAAGATGAAACACATCATTTAATAATGACTTTCAAAATTTTGACAATGATCTAACGCCATTTATTTGTCACACAGACTATTTGGGCATTGTGAAAAAAAGCCCTCTTTGGCTGCTCTTGCCAAAATTAAGCTTTATTTTAAATATTTAATCGGAAAAAAAATATAAGTGATGGTCATATCTATAATTTAGTAGCATAAGCTGATGTATGACCTTCACACTGTTCATAATTTCTATGAGTTGTAGTTTCCCCGTGATAGATAGCCTATAGTTTATGTACCTATCTATTAATCTATCTAATTGTTTATGTGTCTATTTGTCTATATGTTTATCTATCTATCTATCTTATATCAATCTTTTATCTATATATATATATATCTATCTATCTATTTGTCTATCTATTTGTCTATTTATTTGTCTATCTATTTGTCTATCTATATGTCTATCTATTATCTATCTATTAGTCTATCTATCAAGGGGAAACTACAACTCATAGAAATTATGAACAGTGTGAAGGTCATACATCAGCTTATGCTACTAAATTACCAGGTCCATCCCATACCATGGTTATGGATGCAGGTGGACCTAACTTGGACTTTTACACTATGGAGGAGAGTCCAAATCCGATAGCAATAAGATTGTATGAGATGTTACAAGTGATCAATTGAGCATTGTGGCCAATGTGTGAGAAGCACTTATAGTTATCTATAGTAGCTCAATTGTTGAATATTAAGTTAGAATATCATTTACCAGAGAGATGTTATGATTCCTTATTTAAATTTATGAAAAAGGTACTACCTTAAAGAAACACATTACCAACGAATTTTTATGATACGAATAAGGTGGTTAAAGAATTGGGTATTCCTATGGACAAAATTGATTGTTGTGAGCATGGGTGCATGATATATTGCGGTGTAGATAGCACTTTGAAGTGTTGCAAGTTATGTGGGAATCCTCAGTACAAAAGTAGGAGAAAGGAGTCAACAAAACACTTGGGTGATGTTCTGTATAAAAGGATGTATTACGTTCTTATCATTCCTAGGCAATAGAGATTATATGTTTCAAAAATAACTGCTAAGAATATGCGTTGGCATGATAATCATGACAAGGACGATAGTGTTATGCATTATCCATATGACTCGAAGGCTATGTTTCCTTTTGACCAGTTGCATCCTTCATTTTCCACGGAGAGTTGAAATGTCAAGTTGGGATTATGTAGAGATGGATTCCAACCATTTGGTCAATGGGTTAAGCAATATTCATGTTGGATAATCATTGTAACGCCATAAAATTTTTCATCAGGGATGTTATGCACTACTAAAATTCACCATATTACCGACCAATTATTTGGTTGGAAAAAGGGTGTTTTTTGGTCGGCAAACCTAAAACCGTTAATTTACTGACCAAGATATTTGGTCGCAATTTTCCTCGTCGCTACATTTTTTACCGACGAAAAATCTGTTAGTTGGGAAATTACCGACCATTTAAGGATCATCTACCGACAAAGATTTACCGACTATATTCTGATAATTTACCAACCGAATAAATAAGGTCAATAATTGGTCGCCAAATGGTTGTTAATTACCGATAATTTAGAGACTTTTTACTGACAAAGAAAATCCAATGATATTTCTACAGATACTAAAGAAATTGGAACATAAAACAAAAAAAAATAATCATTTTTCTTCCAGTTTTGATTCAGTACATGCAGAAACATTTATAGATAAAACAACAAAATAAAAATCTAATTAACTCCAGAAAAAAATTATATATATTGCATATATATATTAAAAACATCAAATAAAATAAATAAATAAAATCCAAAATCAAAGTTTAAGGCATTGAAAAAAAATGTGTGTAATGCACTAAATCATCCAACCCAGTTTCATAATCATTATGCTACGACATTTCTAGTCCACACAGTGAGATATTGGGTACTAGGGTAGAGCTATCTGCTGCTGCTAGTCCTGATGCGGTTGCTGTAGGTGTTGTTGTAGTTGATGGAGTAGATGTTGTACCTGGAGCATTACTCCAAATGATATGAGGTAGATCATCGGGTTGAATTGTAGTCCTCTTTCCTGAAACTTTTTTTTAAGCCAATCAAAACACATACACAATTCATACCTATAATCCTCATAGTCGATCATGCATTGCTCGGTATCAGCCAATTGAAACTGTACAAATTTTGTATCGCATCCTAAAATTCCTCCATCTTTAAGAACAAATTTGAAACTGGTCTTGAAAATTCAGTTTCATAGTCTGGTTGTCTATGCGAGTAGAATGATGATACCAATGAACCAATGCTATAGACGGGCATCTTCTCCATGCCATCAACAGCCACATACCAAATCTAATTCGCATCAACTGGTGGAGCTGATGAATGAGAACTACCTGTTGCATCATCACATGAACATGAAGTAGACTAGGAATACCCTGAGTGCAATAGCTAACATTTTCTAAAATCTCGCTTAATAAAAATGTACGAAAAGTATTTCAATTTATATTCAAACAAAAAAAAAGAAAAAATAATTTTTTTTATTTATACTTACATTTGCTGCACGAGATCTCTAATCAATGAAAGTCTGATCATCATGAGCCTTCATGTGCATATATCTGAATAAGTGAGGAGCACTGAGTTCTTACCCTCCTTGTGTATTCATAATTACACACAATACATACTTTAAATATATTGAAAAAAAATTCCTTATGAGAAATGAAATTTAGGCATAATTGAACACAATTCACAAAGTAATAAACAAAAAAATATAAATTAGAAATAATACCCATTCTTATTTGTGCTCACGCATAGAGCGAGATCCACAAGTGTGTGTAGACATGCCACTACCCTCCCCAACTCACTCTGAGCGAAGATTGCGGCTCTGTTTAGCACTCCTCTTCCTATAATTTGGATCTTCCTATATGCTCTGCCACTCCTCGAAAATATAATCCGGGACACTTGAATCTTTTTCTTTCTTCTTCGGCCATTTATCTTTGATATCGTACACGGTGTCTTTATACTGACTGGCAGCATATTTGTAGAACATACTTTTGAACGATTCCTTTGGCTGTGTCCACCTGTAAACTTTCTATATTTATAAATAAATTTTTAATTAGTGAACAAAAAATTAAATAAAAGATGTAAAAATTTTTAGGTAGTAATATTTACCTTAAATTCTCTCCAAATCATCAATTTGTCTCTATGTGTTAGTGCCTTTCAATTATATCCATTAGGTTTAAAGGACTTTTTAAAATTGACCTCAGAACCCTAGAAATAGACCCAGGCAGCTCTAACATCATCCTGTAACCAAATTTTTTTAGTAATTAAGAAATAAATTAATAAATTGATAATTCATTTGTTAAGCTTTATATCTTACAAATTATCAATTGTCGGATCAACTGAGCAATAGGGAGAGTCTCGTCTTTAGGGTGCTCTGAGGAAGACTCCAACATCTCCATCCTCTCCCTCCTCTCCATCACATGTCTCTTGATCATTCATCAAAATCTCAGGACCATTATGTGGATTAGTCAGTTGATACTGTTGCCGCGGTACATTCATAACCTTCTCTGTGTACTATCGCATCTCTTCCACACATGACCCTCTACTAGTTTCAGGCATACCTGAGGCTGTGCTACCTATACCATACCTCATACTACCTTAAAACATGCAGCCTCTACATCGTCCATGTGCCATACCTATAAAAAATACATAAGGCAATGTAAATAAAAAAAATTGATTAACAATTAAAATAACATAAAACTCACTGTCTACTCATTCTCATCAAAATCATTCAAATCAAGTTCGTCTTCTTCTTCAAATTTACTAACATTTTTCAAACTCCTCTTCATCACTCATTTCTTCCTCATAATCAATTAAATTTTCATCAACATCTACATATCCACTTGTATCCATCGCAAAAGATGCTAAAAGGACGTCTTCGTCCCCCACCATAGCTTTATTATAACATCATTATCATCATTTTGAAAAGTTGGTTCTATGAAATTAGTACTTGGTGATGTGTTGATGTCAATTTGAACCCTTGCTTTTTTCATGCACACAACTTCCCAATCCTCTCTAGGACCGGTCCGACCCGAATATTCATAATAAATCTATGTGCTTGTACTGCTAAGACAAAAGGTTCGTACTTGATGAATCATTTTTTATCGTGCACATTGACAAGTTTATATCGAGGATGGACAACAATATCAACATGTGGTGTTGGATCGAACTATTCACATTTTGAATAACATGGTTTTTTTAACCGGGAGGGCTTCAAATTCTAACTTGATCACTTTGACCAGAGTCCCATAATAGTCATATTTGGTTTCATTATATATAGAACCTTTAATACATATCCCCATATAGTCTGTTGTCTGGAAGCTACCATATGATTTAATGTGAAATTTAAAACCATTCACACAATAACCATTGTACGTTTTAACCTCTCTTAGGGGACCTCATGCAATACATTGAAGATAATTATTGGAAATTTTATTTGCATGATTATGAACTTGCAATAAAAATTAAATGGATCATTTAGATTACAATCATAAATTTTTATTAGAACAATACAATTATTTTGTGATTTTTATAAGTAAACATACATATTTTTCAAAAAAATGATGGAAATTCTTTTTCTGTCAAGGCATTGATTGCTTCTTCATTCATGTTTGGAAATTCTTTATTTATCTATAACAAAATCACTAAAAAATGAAATTAAAAATAATTGATACATTGATAGGGAATAGTAAATTATAATGCATAATAGATGTCATTTGACTATTCGAAAATACTAACTCAATGAATAGTTGAACCTTTGGACAATTAATTAGGACATATAGATGAGCTGTCATATATTCATCATTAGTTAGATATCTTTTCCCTTCAGCATCAATTTCATTACCCAAAGGCTTGAAAATTTCAAACATTTCATTATCTGCATTATCATAAAGATAAACCTCATTCTGCTTTTCCATAAGTGGAAGAGTTGGATCTCCTTCTTTGAAATAAAATGATGTAAATTTTGTAGTCTCATCCATAATATAATCTATTAAATAGAACCCTTAACCTGAACCTTATTCATTATTGTATGCTTTATTTTCCTCAAGTATCTACAAAAAAATTATTGAAATTAGAAGTCATTTTTGTGTATATGTAAATATATATATAGAAAAAGAATTGGTTTAGTAAATTAATATTACCTTTCTGGAGGATAAATCCAATTATAATGGACAGGACTAGCAATCATAGCTTCGTAAGTCAAGTGCACTAGAAGATGTTCCAATGAGTCAAAAAAACTAGGCGGGAAGATTTTATAAAGATTGCATAGATAACTTGAATTTGTTCATCTATTTTTTTCAACTCCTCATCAATCAATGAAAAAAACTCAGTTCCTTGAAGAATAACGAAATCTCAGTTATGGGCTCCCCTATTCTATTAGGCAATAATTCTTGAAGAACAATTAGTAATAACCTTTGTATGAATACATGACAATCATGACTCTTAATGCAAAACATCTTAAATTTTTTCGCATCCACACATCTCCCTGGATTAGAAGCATTCTCATCTGGAAATCTAAGTTATTTACCCACTCTTACACAACCTTTTTCTGTGATTTATTCAGAACAAATGGCACATCAAGGTATTTATTGGTGACCAGAATTTTTGTAAATTGAGGACGACGACAATATTTATTTAACTCATCTCTTGACTTGTAAGTGTCCTTAGTTTTTCCTAGAATGTTAAACACTATATTAAAAATATTGTAAAACACATTCTTCTCGGTATGCATAACATCAAGATTGTACCTGAGCAAGTGTTCACACCAGTAGGGAAAATCCCAGTAAATACTTCTCTTATTCCACCCACAAGTCTTAGATATAGCTACATTCACAACCTCAGCATCAACATCTATCACCTTCCTCAACCCTCTTTATTTAATTCCTACAGAATATCTTCCCCAAATATAAACATCTGGAATTGTTCAGTAATCTTTCTATTCTTAATGAAGTCTTTGGTTTTTACGTTGATACGGATGATTAATGGGCAAAAATTTCGATTGTTGTCGAATCATGACTGTTTTCCGATCTTAATTAATCTAAAAGCATCAGAATTTTCCATACAATGCGGATATGCTAACATACCAGTTGTACTCCACCCAAACATCATAGAATATGCTGGAAAGTCATTTATGGTCTAGTTGAGGGTAGCTCGTATCTAAAAATTTTGCTATTTAGAAATATCATAAATTTGAACCTCAACACCCCAAATACTTTTCAACTCTACTATCAACGCTACAAGAAAATATATATCTTTCCCTTTAGATCAGTAGGCCCCAACACTAACATAGTCAAAAACATAAATTCCTCATTTATACATAAGTCTAGAGGTAAATTATACGGGGTCACCACCATAGGCCACAAAGAATATTGCTATCCTGATTGACCAAATGGCTGAAAACCATCATCGAATAAATCCAGCCTACCATTTCGAACTTCAGAAGAAAAATCAGGAAAACACCCATCAAAATGGTTCCAAGCAGGGGCATCAGTAGGGTGACACATCTTACCGTCCTCCATATGATGCTATGAATGCCACCTCATTTCATTAGCTGTTGTGGTTGATGCATACAATCTCTGTAACATAGGTGTTATTGGACAATAGTGCATATTTTTATACGGCACCTTCAACTTATGTATATACAATTTATTTCTAGAACCCCTAACATTTTGCTTGTACCGAGCATGCCCACTTATTTTAAAACTATTAAGGTCACTATCATCACCCCAGTATAGCATACAGTTGTTCACACAGCAATGAATGACATGTAGAAATTCCTTGCCTCGGCATTGGATTCCTCATTCAGGTTGAATTCAAGACCCGCAGCATCAAAAACCATTTTATGGTATGTAGTATGATTAATATTATCCGAGACCATTTGAATAGTTTCACTTACTGACACCCATACTGAACTCGAACGCCTCTAATGGACTTGCTTCTCACCATGGTATATCCAAACATAGTAATCCGCCACAAAACCATTTCTATACAAATGCATCTTCACAGTCTCAAAATTGAAAAACTTTTTATTGTGACATTTAACTAAAGTGCAAGGATACCTTATATCTGTACCATCATTCACACACTCAGGATGTCTCAGAGAAAACTGAACAAATTCATCAAATTTATCCCCTCATTCATTAGAGAACATTCCATGCACAATTCGACCATTGTACATCTATTCAAAATCATCTTCCATAACTAGTTAAAAAAAATCATTTTATTTACCACAAGCAATTGTCTCTAATTATAGTTATATATAATTATATAGGCATCACTTTAGATATAAAAATATTTATATATAGTTATACACATATAGTTTAAAATAATGTTGTATGTTGTTATACATGTAATTATATATATAGTTACATGTGGTTATACATATAGTTACACATATAGTTACACATATAGTTCACATATAGTTAATCGTATATTGATACATGTAGGTTTATATATTTGTTCATTTAATTTTTATATATTTATAGATATAGTAATGTATAGTTATACATTACTATAATACTTTACAAATATATTTAAATATAAGCTATAAATTTAATATTAAAATAATAATGCAAAAAACTTTTAAAGTTATACACATAGTAAGATACAATTATTTATAGTTATATATAATTTTACATATAATATATATATAAATAGTTATATAAATTAAACATATATTATATAAAGATATACTCATACAGGTAGTTACAAGTAGTTATACATAAATATAAACAACGTTATAAAAAAATATTTGTTTTAATTATATTAATACAAAAATGTATATATAGTTACAAATATAGTTATATAAACTTATATAGACATTTATATAGTTATACACATATAGTTTAAAATAATGTTGTATGTTGTTATATATGTAATATATATAGTTACATGTGGTTATACATATAGTTACACATATAGTTAAACGTATATTTATACATGTAGGATTATATTTTGTTAATTTAATTTTTTATATTTATATATTTATGTATAGGTATAGTATATAAATTTTTTATATATACTATATACAAATATAGTTTAAAATAAGCTATAAATTTAATATTTAAATATAATTATGCATAAAACTTTTTAAGTTATACACATAGTAAGATACAATTATTTATAGTTATTTATTATTTCACATATAAATATATAGTTATAAATAGTTATATATAATAAAATATATAGTTATATAGATTTATTCATACAAGTAGTTATCAGTGATTATACATAAATATAAACAATGTTATAAAAAAAATTTTGCTTTAATTATATTAATACATAAATGTATATACAGTTACAAATATAGTTATATATAATTATATAGATTTATTTAGTTATACAAATATTTATATATAGTTATACACATATAGTTTAACATAATGTTGTACGTTGTTATACATGTAATTATAAATATTGTTACATGAGACTATACATATAGTTACACAAAGTTAAACATATATTTATACTTGTAGGTTTATATATTTGTTAATTTTATTTTATATATTATTACATATAGTTATGTATAGGTATACATATAGTAAAATACTTTTTTATATACTATATACAAATATATATTAAATATAAGTTGTAAATTTAATATTTAAATATAATTATGCATAAAACTTTTAATGTTATACACATAGTAAGATACAATTATTTATAGTTAAATATGATTTTACATATAATATATATAGTTATAAATAGTTATATAATTAAACAAATAGTTATATATAGATATATTTATATAAGTAGTGATAAGTAGTGATACATAAATTATACAACATTATAAAAAATATTTTAATTTAATTATATGAATACATATTGTATATATAGTTACAAATATAGTTATATTTAATTATATAGAGTGTTACATATTTATACAAATATTTACATATATTATACACATATAGTTATAAATATGTATGTAGTTAAAGATATAATTATATTTAACATTTATATAGGCATACATTTATATAAACATTATAAATATTTATATTTATATAAAAAAATATGTAATATAATATATACAAATTATATAATCATTTAATATTACATAATTGTTATATAAGAAAATATATAAATGGATAGTTTAATGTAAATTTTATATAGATATGTATAAACATTAATACATATGTATAAATATTTATATATATATTATATGTTTATATAAATATATCAATGTGTATTTATAATATAATTCATTTATATATATTAAAGTATAAAATTTATACATAATATCATTTGATTATATAAATCTATAAAAGTTTTATATACTGTTATAGATATTAATTAAGATTAACATTAACTAAAAGTTTGACTAAACATAAATCATGATATATATTAAAGTATTGATATTTATACATAATGTCATATGATTATATAAATATAAACCATTAACATTAAGATTATTCGGATGCAAACATCATATAATTGAAATCAAAATCACTAAAATCTTAAAAATATAAACAGTAGATGAACACATTTTACAAGATGTAAAATTATAGTTTAATTAAATGTGCCAAGTA
This sequence comes from Sapria himalayana, assembly GCA_029783825.1. NCBI lineage: Eukaryota > Viridiplantae > Streptophyta > Magnoliopsida > Malpighiales > Rafflesiaceae > Sapria > Sapria himalayana. The sequence continues at coordinate 17,299 of JAREIK010007635.1, read as the reverse complement.
AAATCATGTCAGGTTAAATGAAATTGAATAAAAATTTTAAAATTAGGAGGAGAAAAAACCTAATACCCAATATACTGAAAAATGAAATTCCAAATGTCTATATATAATTCTGAGAGACGGAGATGTGTATAAGCAGTTTGAAGGCGAATGACAAAGAAAACCTTACTTGGATTCAGAAGAAATATCAAATTTATGTGATTTCGTGCTTACAGTCGGCTTTGATTCAATAAAATGATGAAGTTTTAAAGATTTATGTTATAATGGCTTAGCAAATGATTTTCAAATCAAAAAAAAAAAACATTGAATTACCGACCAACATTATGGTTGATTAAAGGTCAGTGAAAAAAATTTATAAGTATTTGGGTGTCCAATTTACCAACCAATTTTAATGGTAATATGTTTTTGGTCATTAATTAGTCGATAATTAGTTGGAAATTTCTATTCGCTATTTCCATCCTAATTTACTGACCAATTTCCGACTAAAAATATTTTGGTAGGGAGTTATGGTTAGCATTCGGTCATGAAATGATCAGTAATTACTGGCCTAAATATTCGGTCAGTAGTTTGGTCAGTAATTACGACGTTATAAATATATTGGATAACCACTTTACCGACCATTTTTAATGGTTATATATTTTTGGTCGTTAAATGGTCGATAATCTTTCGGAATATTTTTCTCTAATTCCTTTTTTATTTAAGACCATATTACCCACCAAATAAATTTGATCTGTTATATGGTCCTTATTTGGTCGGAAATTTGGTCAGAAATATTTTTCTCCGATGCACCTCTTTGGATCTCTAAATTGGTCGTGAATTGGTCAATAATTACCTACCTATGTATTTGGTTGGTAAATGGTCGGCATGTGCTAAGCCATAAATAATTTGGAAAAATACTATACTTCAATTATAATGATAGATCGTTAAATGATCGGTAATATATTCGATAACCACCCTACAACCGATTTCTGACCAAAAATATTTGGTTGGTAATTAGGATCAGTATTTTGTCAAATTTGGTCGGTATAATTTTTTTTTTCTATATCCTTTTTTTGTCGCTAACTAGTCGTGTTTTAGACATCAATTACCGACCAAATTTTTTTGTCGGTATTTCGGTTGGTATTATCATAATTTTTAGTAGTGATGAAAGACCTCATGTGTTCTTGTTAGTAATTATACCTGGGCCGAACAACCCTAAGCATAATATAAATGTTTTCTTCAGCCACTGATAGCTAAATTGAAACACTTGTAGGAGGTAGATGTTGAAACATATGATGTCTCAAAAATAGAATTTTTAAATGAGAACATCTTTGTTGTGAACTATTAGTGATTTTTCGGCATAATAAATATGTTTGGATGGAGCATAATTGGTAAATTAGTTGTCTACATTGTATGGAGTACTTAGATACATTTTCACTCCCAAATTGTCATTAGACATCATGGTTCGATAATCATTGAAAATTTCTACCTCAGAATCACCCCTTCAGATGAAATAAAAACTACTTTATTAAAATAAAACAATTTCTTTCCAATCACCTCCTATTAGGTATGGAATGGAAATTTTAGAGCACATCAAGATGTGGGACTTAGAAAGGTAATTGAAGCTGATGTAGAAGAGATCAATAGCAACATTTGTAAACCTAGTGGTTGGGTTGGAGAAAATATAGTATATTTTTGGATTTGCCTTATTGGAGTACCAATTTGATTCATCATAATCTTGATGTAATGCACATAGAAAAAATTGTGTTTGAAAATGTCTTCCATACTATCATGAACATTGAGGGCAAAACAAAAGACAACATTAAAACTAGGAAGGATTTGATATTGCCGACGAAAAGAGTTAGAGAAGAATGCTAATGATAAATATTCAAAGGGAAACTACACATTGGATAAGATGGTAAGCAAGCTATTCGTGAATGGGTGAAAAATCTCAAATTTCTTGATATCTATATGTCAAATATGAGATGATGTGTGGACTTAAGAAGTACAAACTTTTTGGTATGAAAAGTCTTGATTGTCAAGTCTTTATGTAGAGGTTAATCCCAATAGCATTTTAGAATTTGATGCAAATGAATGTTTGGGAACCACTAACTGAGTTGAGCTTATCCTTTAAAGACTTTTCCTGTAAGAAAATCAAGGAGGAAAATATAGAAGATATAGTTAGAAAATTCCAAAAATTCAATGAACGTTAGAGAGAGAATATTTCCTCCTACTTTCTTTGACTAATAAAACATTTGCCTGTCCAATTCCCATATGATGCAAAGATAGTAGGCCTAGTATAGGTTGTTGGATATACCTATTTGAGAGGTACTAACTTTTCATATAAAATTTTTAATTTCCTTGATATTTTATGTTAATAACATATGAAAAGAATTAATTAATGTCATATATATATATATATATATATTGTGTGTGTGTGTTGTGTGTGTAGGTTCCTTTATCATTTGAAAAAAAATGTCGGTAATAAGGTCATGTGAGGGTTCAATATGTAATGCATATTTAGCTGAAGAAGCATCAAACTTTTGTTAGCATTACTTTGAATCGCATGTTCACACAAGATAGTAGAATGTGCCTTGTAATGATGATGACGGGGTTTAGTTCCAATAGAAGGTAATTTTTCAATATTCATGTATCCAGGATGTTCTTATGGAACTGCAAAGCCTAGGCCAATTGATGTTGGGGAACTTTGGGCTACTCAAACCTATATTCTTTTGAATTATGTTGAGGTTGCACCTTTTGAAGAAGTTACATTCTCAAGCTACATGAATAAGATCCAACAATTAGTGATGTTGACATTGATCAAATGCTCAATAATAATTTTGTTGAATTGTTCAATCTTTATGTAAGAGTATTTCCTTCCCTGCATAATTTTTCATAAGCAAATATTTAAAATCAAATACATATTGACATTACTATTCTTTAAATAAACAGGCATGTAATCCAAGTAACAATGTGGCAAATATCTTTGTAAAGGCTCTTGCTAAAAGGCTAAATAGAACCACACCGTCATATCTAATGTACTTTGTCAATGGGTACAAATTTCATACAATAGACCCCGGGACTGGCCGAGTTACCATGAACAATGGTGTTTGCATTAAGGGTACAATCTATAGGTCGAATGCAAGTGATTATTATGGTCAATTGATAGAGATATTAGAGTTAGAGTATCCTGGTTATCCATTCAAAATAACTATTCTATTTAAATATGATTGGTTTGACCCTTCAAGGCTTGGTACTAGGAGGCACCCAAATTACAGTCTCATAGAAGTCAACCAAAGTAGAAGGTTTAATAATATGAACCATTCATACTTTACAATGCAAGCATGCTAGGTATATTATGTACCATATCCTTCATTTAGGTGAGCCCAAATAGATTGGATAGCTATGTGCAATATTAAGGCGAGGGCAGTTGTAGAGATGCCTGAATTGTCAAAGAAAACTTCTTCAATGCTGGAATTAGCCTTTCAAGATAATGAAATTAATTTACAATAATTGAGGTGGTGGAGGACAATGATCTTTGTCTTCTTAATGATCCAAATGGTGGAGATATAGGTGCTAATGTAGGAGATGATGAATTTGAATCTGAAGATAAGATTGAACATGTTTGGAATCTGAATCAGAAGATGAAGATGAAGATGAAGACTTTACTGATTTGTAGTATTTTTTTGCAATCTTGTTGTGAAACACCCTAGTAAACTTATCTCCCAAGTTATTATAATCACTAGTTGTCCATTTTCTAACTCATTAACCTGGCATTTGATGTAATGGGAAGGGATGAGTTTGGAATTTTCTGCTAGTTTAAGTTTCTAGTATTTTTTTTAAGGAAAGAATTGGGTAAAAATCTTTTCTTTAGTGGCACAAGAAACTTCTCAATGAATAACCTACACTTGAAAAATATTTTATATCCAAATTTCTTCATTCATTCATTATTTCTTTTGTTTTATTTGTTTTTGTCCACATGATTTTTCTTAGTATATTTTGTACAATATTAGTAGTCTAGTATTTCTGATTGCTGCTCCATTTTGAAATTGTTATCTAGTTTGTACACATCAAAGACCCAAGTCAAAGTGTAGACAAGATCAATAATGTATGCTTTAGTGTTATAATTATGAATACATATTACATGTGAGATTATGAATGGTCTTATTTTAGATGCTACAAGGCTATAATCATAAATAAGCATATTTGCTCTCTTGAATATCTACTTGTTTTAGAAACTTTTTATTTTTTGTATCATTAACTAACAAGCTTTGAAAATTTATTGGAAAATTCGTTACCTTTCCAAGGATGAGTATAAGAACTAAAGCATAATATAAATGGTATCAAGATTGTTTGATGTACATCTAGTGAAGAACTAGTGGCTCCAGTTGTAGTTTGATTTGGAGGTTTGGTGATATTTGTGCATAGATAATCACTCATACCATGGGCAAAAAAAATCTCCTGAATTGAAGTATCGCCACTACCCATCAACACAACCCCTAAATTTTCTTATCATTTTTTCATTGTTCCAAGAAGTTTCAATGATTTTTTTTGTTTCTTGTGAATTGTTGATTTTGGCCTTTGTTAGAGAAAATAAGAGTGTTTGTAATTAATGATTAATCTTTATTCTCCATTATCTTGCGGATTGATGTTTTGATTTATTCTATTGGCTGTGCTGAGTTAGATCATGTCAAGAAAAACTTGCGCTTGCGTGGAATAATTTTTTGGTTCATTCACGCTGCAGAAGCTAAGGTGTTGTTCTCAGCACTATGGAGGACTAGACAAGGCTTTTACATACCTATAATAGGGCTAAAACTTTACCCAAAAAAGTTGGGGACACAAAAACATATTCACAGATATATAAAAATAGTTATTATAGACATGAACAAACACAAATTAAAGTTCATAGTCATACAGCTTCAAAGACAAATCTAAAAGAGGTCCTAGCAATGATGTTTAGAAAGAAAGAGTGCAAAATAAAATGTTTTAGGAATAATGAGATAATAGAGCTAAGCCTCCTTTTGATCAAGCTAAATCAGTAAATATGAGACCCATGCATTGGAAGGTTTGCGGCAATGTTTGAATGCTTGAATCATAATTTTTTCATGAGTCTCACATAATGTGTCCTGCAAAGATTCATTATTAGGTTAATCAGCAAAGCAAAGAACAAAACCAAAATAAAAAAAAATTGAAACCTAGAAAAAAATGTCATAATTATTTTCTGCACATAGACAAAAAGTAATAACAGTTCAAAAATAATTCTCATACGAAATCATCCTCATAATTAGTAGGGAATGCTAGCCTCTCCTACGAGGTTTCGCAGGTAGATCTCAGAATGCTATCTATTGTGTCATTGCCACTAACTGTGACTCCATATAAGACATCTACTGTTGCATTACATTCTTAATTTCTTTCATCTCAGCATTCATTACTTTAATTTTTTGCATTTCTTCCATCAAATTAGTATGCTACACATCATTCTGTTCTTTAATTTCATATATTTCTTCCTTCAAATGAGATATCAATTCATCCTTCTTTTTCATTTCGGTCTCCATAACTATAATATGTTCATTTGTTTTCATTACTTATTGTTCGACTGCATCATCCACCATTGCTGAGACAGATGAATTAGAAGCACGACTACTATAACAAAATGTCACTCCCTTCAAGCCGATGTGGTACACTCACTACTTCTTACGACCTAATATAGTCTCCAAATAAATAGGATCATAGTCAATTAGTTGAAGATCCATTGAATCCTCAACTTGTTGATAAGCAGCTATCACACATTCCTCCATTAGTTCCTGAGATAAAACAAAGAAAAATTATATTCTAGATATACATAAAATAAAATAAATATCTTACATTCCAAACAATTTTCAAAATGTACTATAGTATTATGAAATTTTATTAATATAACAAATTCTTATAGTAATCATTTGAGACTTGTTGTCAACAAATAGATCATCTACTTTCTTCACATGCATCTTTCTAAAAATCTCATAAAAATTGGGATCTCTATCCAATTCTCCAGCCTAGAATATGTTTTTGTTAAGTCAGGAAAAAAACAAATGATAAAAAAATTTAACAAAATAAATAAATCCATGCAGAGATTTGATTTATTGGACAATTAGGACAACGACTAATATATAAATATTTAGAATTTTAAAATTGTACCAAATCTCAAATGTGCTCAATGTTCGAATTTGACCCTCCTATGTGTCGACAGATTCCTATACCTAGTCCAGCTACCTCTCTTCATCAATTTTTGCTGGCAATATCTGATTTTTTCTTCACATGTGGCTCCTCCCAATATTTAAGTCACTCGGGCTAGTCATCCTCAGATATAAAATCATTTCTTTTTTTTATATTCTTTAATTTATGGAGAAAATCAGAATACATTGAGCATCTTTGCTCTCATATAATTAACTTTATCTTTCCATCAAATTTGAGTGCCCATGTGCACTAATTCTATATATAGAAACATCACAAAAAAATTTATATTAACAACAAGAACATAACTATTTACTACTTGAATAATAATCAACATAATAGTTAAGTAATTAGATAATTAATTTTTAATGCATTTGTTTTGTTATTTTTACCTGAAAGTCATTAAAATAAGACTCTTTTGTCGATTCAGAAACTTTCTTCCAGGAGAATGCTTTAGAATTGGCCATTTTCTTGAAAGACTTTGTAATTATAGTCGAATGCTTGTGAGATGGAATAAAACTGTACAATCAAATAAATAACATTGAAAACCTAACAAATCATAACAATATAAAAAAACCAGTAGTAGTAACATAAATTTTCTTTTTCAACTTATATTTACATATTTCTTTTACCTACAATCTATCCATCTCAATTACTAACTTTACACTGACAATAGAGGAAGACACGACATTTGATGATGTCGATTGGTTTGTAAATGGGAGAACTATTAGTGTAAAATGTGGTGTAGAAGATAGAGATGGATCAAAAGTGTGTGCAGGAAGCACAATGGGTGGTGGGCTTATATCTGATAAAGGTGATAATAGAGGTATCATTGATGGTGATGGTGATATAAATAGAGATGTTGATTATGATGTTGAAGTATGGAAATGGTGGGTATGAGATGATACTGATTTTGCAACATGATCTAACATACTAGATGAATTTGGTTCATTTCTATGTCCACGTCTACCTCCACCACAACCGAGTCCTTTAGGCACCATCTACTGTACAAAATAAGACATAGAACAAATAATACAGATATGATGAACAAGCATGCATTTTAGAATAAAACACACCAATAGATTTCAACAAAATATAGTAGTCTTTGATAGTTTAATATTATAATAAAATTATAATAGTTTTATTATTGGCATTACTATCATCCTCCAATAGATCTTCTGATATTTCGTCTGATTCCGATAGAAGTTCAAACTCATCTTCAGATAGAAATTGATCATCTTCAATTTTTATTAGGTCATCATTTGAGTCACATAAATTTGTTGGTTCTACATCTACATGCATAGGCTCAATATTAATTATGTCATCTTCCTTGAATGTCAGTGCAATATGTAAGTCTGCACTTCTTTGTTGAGATGTTGGTTCTTCAAAATTTGATCGATCTTTGATTTTGCAAATCACCCACCAATTACTCTTATCACGAGATAAATTCGGATATGTACTATAATATACTTGAGCGGCTTGAACTGCCATAATAAATGACTCATATCAATTATATCTATGTTTATGGTTCAAATCAGCTAGCTTATAATCCGAATAATCTTAGTGCCCACATTTCGTGTCGGATCAAACCACTCACACGTTAATAATACAATCGTATTATTGTCGAGTCAAGGATACTCCAACTCAATAACTTCTTTGAGTTGATCATAATAATCAATCTCATCTATACTATAACCTAAGCCTTTAATGCATACACCACTATTCATTGTTGTTTTAGAAGAATCATGCCTGATTGTGTGAAATTCATATCCATTGACAAAATACCCAGGATAGGTTGTCACATATTTAAACGGGCCATTACATAGATTCGAAATGAAAATATTTGAATCTCCATTTGAAGGATCAATTTCCTATGACATAAATTAAAAAAAATGATATTAACAAATAAAAGATATTAATTAATTAAATAATTCAAAAATTTAAAATTTAATAATTCTCACATAATTTTTTAACCAATTCGTAAATTTAGTTTCTAGCATATAATCGACATCATTGCTAGAAATTGTTGATTACCTATATTTTAACTACTCAACATAAACTACTACACAATATAAAAAAGAGAAAAAGAATATTAAATTTTATAATTCCTTTAAAAGATAAAATTAAAATATGATTAAAGCTGCAACCATTTTGGGTATACATACTCAATATATGGTGCAATCTCTTCACAATATAGTAAACCTAGCTCCAGGTTGCTTCTACTCTTCATCTGTCATACATCTTTTCATTACTCTTCCAAATGCTCTTCCTAGGTGCTTGAAGATTGATAGTTTGTCCACAGAATCATCTTTTACCATCACATGACCTTCATCATTCCGAGGTATATTTCTATTCTTTGTATTGACATGATCCTCAAAATAATAAGAACAAAATGATGATGTTTCTTCTACTAAATATGCATTGCAATTGAACCTTCAACTTTTGCCTTGTTTCTAACATTCAATTTCAACTAACGAAGATACCTACAACACAATATTAGGTTTCAATTATATTAAATTACAATATTACTTTATGTATTAAATAATAAAACACATCAAATTATATGTATTTACCTCTCAAAAAGATACATCCACCTGTATTGTACTAGGCCCATAGTGTTTTTGCTTCATATGCCAAATGGACCGGTAAATGCTCTATTGAGTCAAAAAACCCAGTGGGAATATCCATTCAAGCTTACAAATAATAAGTGGAGAGTCATTTCCAGCCTCATCATGTCGTCTATTTGATTGTGGTTGCATATAGCTATTTGAAAAACAAACTATGTTATGTAAGGACCTTTCAAATACTTAGGGGAAGTAATTCATTGAATACAATTAGTATTAATCTCTGCATAAATACATGACAGTCATGACTTTTCTTTTCAAATAACTTAAGATTCTTCATATCCACGCATCTACCCATATTTGACACATATCCATCAAGGAATTTCAAATTTTTAACCCATTCACATAATATATGTATTGCTTTCTTATAAAGTGTGTAGCAAGCTTTAGAACTTTTCCTATTGCCTCATTCAGTTTCAATTCAGGACGCCGATAGAAATCATTCAGCTCATGTCTTGAATTTAAAGTATTTTATGTTTTTCCATCTACATTAAGGATAGTGTTGAAAACATTGCTAAATACTTTTTTTCAATATACATTACATCTAAGTTATGATAAATTAAATTAGACTTCCAATATGGCAAATCCCAAATATACTACGTTTCCTCCATGCAAATATTTTGCCTATTGGTCCATTACTTCTAGTAGCATCCTTTTCAGTTACCTTCTTTAAACTTAAACTTTGAATCTCTATCATAATATCATCTCCTGAACGAACTGCTGGTGCAACTATCATCACAGTTTTATTTTTCAAAATGCAGTTTATTTCTTTGAAATAGATGATTCGTTGGTAGAAACTTATGATGGTTATCAAACCATGACTATTTACTACTAAATTTGAGGGTAAATGCATCAGATTTTGTCATGCAATATGGGTATGTGAATCGTCCAACAGTACTCCAGCCATACAATATTGAATAAGCAAGGAAAGTCACTTACCATCCATATAAGGGCCGCCAGCATAATAGAATTTTTCTTCTTTGAGATATCATATGTATTCACACCAACATCCAACAAATGATTTAACTCTACAATAATAGGCAGTAAGAAAACATCCAGCATGTCTTTTAGATTTTTTGGCCATGGAACCAAGATTAACAAAAACATATATTGCTCCTTCATACACAACCACGAAGGCAAGTTATAAGGTATCACGATCACTGGTCATGATGAATACTATTATCCAGATTGCCCAAATAGCTGAAATCTATCAGGTAGAGATCCAATCTTATATTTCGACTTTCAGCTGGAAAATCTTGATGTATATGATTAAAATGCTTCCAAGCAAGTGAATCTAATGGATGATGCATTACCCCTTCTTCCACCTCATATCATTTGCTGTAGCATTTGATGCATATAATCTATGTAATCGAGGAATTAATAAAAAATAAAACATTTTAAATGCAACTTTCAATTTTTGTTGCGTATGTACAACATGACATACCTTCTTAAATCAAAGATGATCACAAACCTTACAGCTAATTAAATCACTATCACCACCCCAATATAACATACATTCATTGAAACAACATCATTTTTTTCCATTAGCAGACCCATTCCTCATAGTACTTCTTAGTGTTGTAAAAGTTGTTAGTGATCAAATTATTATCCAGAATAATCTTCTTGACTTAGTTTTGTCACGTGATCAAATTATTTCTCAGACATATGATTTTTTGACTTAATACTCATAAGTCGAGCCACAAGTTACAATTGCGAATGTGTTTTACAACCAGGCCACAACTTTTTATCTACAGCATTAAGCATTTCATAAAAATTCCGAGCTTCAAGATTAGGTGGTTCATCCATGTAGTCCATATTGAAGTCAGCATCGGCAGCTTCCGTGATCATTCTATGGTATATGTTTGATGATTCTTCACCATAAGCAAATGATTCAGTAACCTCATTTTGGTCAATGTTCAGAGGCATTGTACTTTCTACATGATAAATCCTAACAAAATAATTTGGCACAAAGCCATATTTAGCCAAATGGTATCTTAAAGTGTTTACATCACTAAAAGGGATAAATAGACACTTGCGATGATTACATGGATACTTAATTTTTTCTCCATCCACTCAAAAAATCTTTATTCAAAATTCTATTCATAAACCTACTCTACAATCATTTATGATCTGAACTCATTTTACCATGTTTTATTTACAAAAAATAATGCTCAATCATTATTTTGATTTAAACATTCTATTACTTCAAAATATACTAATAATTAAATAAAATTATTTATAGATTAATATTTAAAAATTAAATATTGTGAATATAAAGACAATATGTTTGTAGAATGTACATGAATAGATAAAACAATTTTTAGCACAATAAAGATTAATAGAGATCATGGTAATACTAGATAAAGGGAGCAAAATACGATAATGCACAAGAAAGGAAAGCAAAAAAGAAATACATTTAAAGTTTGAAGGAGGAGAGGGGAGAGAGAGAGAGAGAAGGTGGAATGGGAGTGGGGGCAGAGAAATGGAGAGATGGGGAGAGAGAGAGAGAGAGAGAAAGGGAGAGGGAGAGAAAAGAGAGAGAGAAAGGGGAGAAAGAGGGAGTGAGAAATGGCGAAAGAGAGAGAGGGAGAGAGAGAGAGGGAGAGATAGAGATAGAGATGGAGGGAGGGAGGGAGGGAAAGAGAGGGAGAGAGAGGGAGAGAGAGGGAGAGAGAGAAAGAACAAGCAAGAAAGGAGAGCGAGAAAAAAAATAACAAGAGAGAGTGTGACACAGAAAGAAAAAGAGGAAGAGAGTGACACAGAAAGAATTAGAGGTAGAGAGAGACAGAAAATGTAGTGTTAGAATGAGAAATTATATAAAGAAAAAAATTTTTTTAGTACAAACTATCAAATATTACATCTTTGTATACATAAGTTCATATATGAGCCTGAGGCCCAAGGGATGAGATTAGTAAGAGTACGACCCTTATTTGTATTATATCAATATGAGCATGACCAACGGACACTCTCATGCTATATGCTTACAAATTGTTGATATTATATCTTTTGCCATTTAATTTCAAGTTAATGTAATAAATTAGTATTATCGCATATATAATTATATGTTAGTATACATATAGTAAATGTAGTTATAAATAGTTACATATAGTTAAACATATAGTTATTTATAGTTATATGCATACAAGTAGTTATAAGTAGATATACATAAAAGTATACAATGTTACAAACATTATATATACATATATGTATACATAATTAAAAATAATGTATACAAAGTAGTTATAAAAAATTATATAGATTTACATATATCTATACATATATGTATACATAATTAAAAATAAAATTATATTTGTATATATAGAGCTATTTATAGTTATACAAATATTTATATATAGATATACACATATAGTTAAACATTATGTTGTATGTTTTTATACATATAATTATAAATATAATTACATGTGGTTATACATATAGTTACAGGTATAGTTAAATTTATATTTATACATGTATGTATATATATTTTTTCATATAATTTCATATATTTATACATATAGTTATGTATAGGTATGGATATACTAAAATACATTTTTTTTAAATATATAAACATGTATATTAAATATATGTTTTTAATTATATATTTAAATATAGTTTGTATAAAGTTTTTATAGTTATACATATAGTAAGATAGAATTATTTATAGTTATATTTTATTATAAATATAATATTTATAGTTGTAAAATTTATATATATATATATATACGAGTAGTTATATTTTGTTATACATAAATATATACTAAGTTATAAACAAATATATAGATTTAGATATATGTATACATATATGTATTAATAGTTAAAAATATAGTAATATTTAATTATATAAAGTTTTATTTAGTTTTACAAATATTTATATAGAGTTATACACATAAAATTAAACATTATGTTGTATGTTGTTATAGATGTAATTATAAATATAGTTACATGTGGTTATACATATAGTTACACATATAGTTATACTTATATTTATACATGTAGGTATATATATTTAGTCATATAATTTTTATAATATTTTTACACATAGTATGTATAGGTAGTAGATAGAGTAAACTACATTTTTTATCTGGCTAATATTACAAATGTAATTTTAAATATAAGTGTGCAAAATTATATATTTAAATATAGTTCTGTATAAAGTTTAACAGTTCTACATATAATAGATATACTTAGTTATAATTATATGTTATAGTACATAGTAGTATATATAGCTATTAAAAAAATTTTATATATAGTTAAACATATAATTATATATTGATATATTCATACAAATAGGTTATACATAAATATATAACGTTATAAATAAATATATGATTTACATCATATGTAATCTCATAGTTACAAATATAGTTATATTTATTATATAGTGTTACATAGTAATACCTATATTTATATATAGTTAATGTAGTTAAACATAATAGTTGTATGTTATATACATATAATTAGTAAATATAATTAATTATGGTTGTACATATAGTTACACATAGTTATACTTATATTTATACATGTAGGTATATATATTTTTATATAATTTTATAGATGTATACATATATTATCTATAAGTATATATATGGTAAATCTATTTTTAGATAGTAAATACGGTTCCTTGTATATGGTAAAATACCTATTTTTATATAATTTTATATATGGTAAAATACATAATATATGTTATTTATAAAATATATATTAAATATATGTTGTTAATTATATTGTTTAATTATGTTTTGTAATACATTTATAGTTATACATATAGTCAAAGACAATTATTTATAGTTATATGTTTTATACATTTGGGATCAATGGCAAATAGGAAAAAAACAAGTTTGACTTACATAGATCAGAACAAAGTAAATGCGGTCTTGTATTTTAGGCATGTAATATATAAAGATAAATACAATTTGAATCCCCCTAGAAAACAGATTATGTCATCCACATAACAGAATAAAACTCAAGAAAAATAGGTAAAGATTAGTCCACATCTAGATATGTCAACAAAGTTTGTCTCATCCTAGCTAAAATTGTTATGACTTGCTGGCAATATAATTGGAAAGCTAATCAAGACCCTCATAGAGGCCCTCTCCAGAGTAGCACAGGTGCTCTGAATGTGCCAATGGCATTGCCAAAGAGAGTGAAGTCCTAGCTTTTCAGTAATTTCAACTGCATTCATCGCATTGGAACGAACTTGCTTATTGGCGAACACGAGCAAACTGCATCTCGAAGCTTTTCCTCCTTTAGCATCCTATGCAACTCATCTCTGGCTTCATCAACTCGATCTCGGTCATTTCCATCCACCACAATAGTAGGAATTGTGGTGACAATTTCACCAAGCTTCAACTTATACAGAATGGTTTACTTACTGCCAACATCAAGACCTAGCATCAAAATCTTCATCTCCTTATTGGCAAACAACCTGTTGAACAGCTTTATGAACATAAACCCCATTTCTTCCACTAAATTTCAATCCCTTTGTCATATGGCAGTAGAGATCTAATGAGAAAAAGAAACAGAATCAATAGACCTCAAGAGATAGTCACCAGAGAGGGAGGTCAACCTCTATATGTTCTTATACCTATAGTATATATAATTAAAAAAATGGTATATATAGTTAAACATATAAGTATATATATATATATTCATACAAGTAGTTATAAGTAGGTATATATAAATATATACAAAGTTATAAATAATTATATGATTTAATTAAATGAATACATCTATGTATACATAGATACAAATATAGTTATATTTAATTATATAGAGTATTACATAGTTATACAAATATTTATATATAGTTATACACATATAGTTATAAATTTGCATGTAGTTAAAGATATAGTTATATATACTTATACATATAGTAAAATACAAATATATATAGTTATATATTATTATACATCTGATATATTTTGTTAAAAATATAGTTATATAGAATTACTTATATAGTTATAAAATATTATATAGTTAAAAAAATACTTATTATAGTTATTAATGATAGTTAAAAATAGTTTACAATATTACAAATATATGTAAATAAGATTAGAAAAAGTTTTATATGGTTATACAATATTTATAAATAGTTATCATATACTATGATAACAACACCCTCACAATTGCCCTATTAATACACCACTATAGAGAAAGAACTTGTATCAACAATCTTTTCTTTTGGTAAGTTAATATCATATTTAGTGAACTAAAGTCATAGTATACTAATTATTCTATAATCAATATCTCAGCTAGAAAAAAAGAAGTTAGGCCTAATTGATTTGATAGATTTTACTATTCCAATAGTTAACTAGAGATATGAGATATAAATGTAATATAATCAAAATTGAAATAGCTATCATGACTAGAAAAGAAGATAGTAAGTATTTGAAGAAGATATTAGATTGATTTTTTAGTTGAACTAATTATAGCATTGAATGGAATGTAATTCCATGGTGGTGTAGTATTGAATGAACCTTATCATTGCATATAGTTATCTGATCAAAATTGAGGCAAAGTGTCCTAGATGGGAGATTAGTAGTATCTTGCAATAATGTGACTTTTTCCTCATGCTTCACAAATTTGTGGAACATGTTAATATTTATGTGCTCCAATTAATTATTTTCTCAAAATTTATGTTGATATATTACTATATATATATATATGCCATTAATATATATGTTCATACACATTGCCCTAACCATACACACACATTATACATCCATATACATTACTATACATTATATATCAGCATACACATTTTTCTACTTTTTTATATATTCACACATGTATCTACATTTCCAAGTAGTGTGTATACACTTGTATGCATGCATATACTACGGTACACAAACACAACACACCTATATACTTATATACATAATGTATTTTTAAAGTTACACATGAAACTATTATATATTATATATGTTTGTGTGTGTGTGTAAATAATTTAAAATAAAATATTATATATTGTACACAATTTATAAATATGGTAAATTCGTTATATTTAAAACAAATATTTGTGTGTGTGCATGTGTGTGTGTGTGCTTATGTGTGTGTATGCGTCTGTGTGTGTTCGTGAAACATATTAATGCGTAAAATGAAATTATGAATTAAATATATGAGCTTCTATTTTATTAAAATAGTTGTTTTTTTAATATTTATATTAAAATAACTATCATTATACTCATATAAATAAATGAAATTGGCATATTTGTAAATTATTTTGTTTTTATAATTATGTTAAAAAAGAAAATATAGTTCATAAATAGATAATATTGTTTTTATTTTTCTATATAATTTTTTTTATTAAAATATTAATGTCTATGATAAATTTCTACATATTATTTATGTTATTAATAAACTTTTAGAAACTTTAAAATTCAAACAAATATAATGTAGTGCATATAAATACATGCCTTTAATGTTTTGTAAAAAATCAATTATTCTTTTAATTATGTTCAAACAAAACAGATTACCATATAAATACATGAGTAAATTTTTCTATAAGTAATTTTTTTTAGTATATTCAAAATATATAAATAACCATATAAATATATGAATTTGTTTTTTTAAATAATTTTTTTATTTTGTTTTTTCAAATTCAATACATTACAATGTTTTTTTTTGTAATTAATAGATACATTTCACAAATTGTTTATTTATAATAAATATAACATATTGCATATTAAGAGGTGCAAATTTTATTTTGTAAATAAATTTTATTTTTAAAGTTTTATCTTTGTAAATTGAAACTACTTCACATATATATTTTAGAAATTTTTTATATATTTTTTACACAAACATATTGTTATTTGTTTTGAATTTACAACATGAATTTTAACAAATGAACATTTTATTAGAATCAATTTTAGTTAAATGATATTAAGTGAAACAAAATACAAACCCTAAACCTATTTAATCATAATGATTTATACAAACATATAAAAATACAATAAAAATACATTTAAGGTTGGAAAAATTAATTTTAAGTTCCTAAAATATATGGGAAAAATTGATAATGATTTATACAATATCCAAATAAACATGTATGAATGAGAATGCTATGAATGATATGAATGGATATTAAGTTTCAGAGCATGTAGTTTACATGTTGTAGATATAGTTAGATATAGTTTTTCATGTAATTATATATATATAGACATATGGCTATGTATAGATATTGTGTAGATAAATTCATATATATATATAGTAAAATATTGATATACATATTGTTAAATAGATTTATATATAGTTATATATATATAATATCTATATATATAAATATATATATATATATAATATATATATATAATATATATATATATAAGTATATTAAATATATATTAAATATATATAAGTATATATTTGTCTATCTATTTGACTATCTATTTTTTCTATCTATTTGTATATCTAATCTGTCTAAATAAATATGTCTATCTATCAATATTTCTATTTATATATCTACTTGTCTACTTGTTTATCAATTT
>JAREIK010007634.1:0-45201 GCA_029783825.1 Sapria himalayana | reverse complement strand
GTATTTGCTTTAGTTTGCTATTTGGCACTTGGCTTTGTGAGTGTGACTTTTATTATGGAAATAAATTTTGTGTTATTTATGTTTATTTTTAATAATTCATAAAAAATTCTAAAATTAATTCAAATAATATAATATAATTAAAACATGATTAAACAAATAACACAAAAAAAATAAACTTTATAACTATTCAAATATTTAAAATTTACAATTTAAATATTTAATTATTATCTAATTTATATTTATAATACATAAATATTGTAAACAAAAAATGAAAAAACTAAAAAAAAAAATTTAATTTATTTAAACCTCCCCATATAGGCCTGACCAGGCATGACCAAAAAACAGTCGTGCCAATTGAGCCATGCCGAGCCTTGCTTGAATACACAGTGCAGGGCCAGGCATGGCATGGTTTACTATAGTCTGCCAAGCTCGGCATGGTAGCATGGTTGGGCCTATAAAAATCATGTCAGGCCGGCTCAGCACGACTCGTTTGACACTTTACTTTAGATTGGGAAAGGTTCGTTGTTAATTCATCGTTATATCCACTTTAGCTACCGAAAAACTCCATTTAGCTAGTTACTAGTTATTTGGGATTTTTCTTTTAGTGATCTCTATCTATCTATTTATATATTTGTTTATATCTCTGTGTAGTATTTATCTATCTATATATTTATCTATATATTTGTCAATCTATCAATCTATCTATCCGAGTCTATCAATCTACCTATAAATATGTCTATCAAACTATCTATATTCTGTATATCAATCTTTTATCAACATGTCTATCAATCTATATATCTATCAGTCTATCAATATTTCTATCTATCTATCTATGTCTTTATCTATCTATCTACTTAAATCTATAAATTAGTTTATCTATCTATCTATCTGGCTATCAATTTGTCAATAAATTTGTCTATCAATCTATCCTTCTATCTAACTATCTATATAGTATCTATCTATCTATCTGTCTATCTATATTGTCTATCTATTTGTCTATTTATCTGTCAATCTATCGTTTATCTATCATTAGTCTCTCTATCTATCATTTTATATCTATCATCATTCAATATATCTGTATATCTATCTATCGATCTAACTATTTGTCTATCTATCTGTCAATCAATCTATCTGTCTGTCCATCTATTTGTCTATCTATCTATATTTTTCTATCTTTCTATCTATCGATCGATCTATCTAGCTATTTATCTATCTATTTGTCTATCTATATGTCTATCTATCTATATATCCATCTATCTATCAGTCTATCTATCTGTATATCAATATAGCTATCTATTTGTCTCTCTACCTATTTATCTATCTATCTATTTGTCTTGCTATGTGTCTATCATTCTATCTATCTATATGTATATCTATCTTTCTATATATCTGTCTATCTATCTATCTGTTTGTCTGTCTATCAAACTAGCTATCTATCTACCAATCTATTTGTCTATCTATGTCTATTTATCTATCTAACTTTCTTTCTATTTTTCTATCTTCTATCTTTACATTTGTCTATCTATCTATTTAGAATCTATACGTCTATCTATCTCTCTATTTATTTGTATAATTATCTATCTATCTATGTGTATCTAGCTTTATATCAATCAATCAATCTATCAACTATCTATCATCTATCATTTGTCTATCGATCTGTCTATTAATCTATCTATCAATATGTCTATCTATCTATCTATATATCTAACTATCAATCAATTTTTCTATCTATCTATTTATCTATCCATCTATCTATGTATCTGTCTATCTATCTATATAGCTATATGTCTATCATACTATCTATATATTTGTCTATATATTTGTCTATCTATCTATCTATCTAACTATCTAACTTTCTATCTATCTATCTATTTATCTATCCGGCAATCTATTAGTCTATCTATATGTTGACCTATCTATTATCTTTCTATGTTTCAATTTGTCTATCTATATATCTATATATCTATCTATTTCTCTATCTAATTTATATTTATATGTCAATTTATATGTTTTTCTATCTATCTATCTACATAACCTATCAATCAATCAATCTATCTATCTATATCTGTCTGTCAATCATCTATCTATCTATCCATATATCTATTTATCTTTATGTCTATCTATCTATCTATCTATCTTTCTATATATATATATATCTGACTATCTATCTACCTAGCTAACTATATATATCTCTTTCTATCAATCTATTTATAATCTATAAATCTTTATATCAATATTTCTATCATTGTGTGTATCTATCTGTCTATCAAACAATCTATCTATCTTTCTATCTATATGTCTACCTATATATCTATGAATATGTCTATCATTCTATTTATCAATGTACCTTTCAATCTATCTATCAATCTATCTATCACTCGGTGAATCAATCTGTCTATAAATCTATATATCTATCTTTCTATTTGTCTCTCTCTCTATCTATCTTTCTATCTCTCCTCTCTATCTATCTAACTATCTGTCTATTTATCTATCTATTTATATAATTATCTAGCTGTTTAATTCTGTCTATCTATATGTCTATCTAAATGCCTATCTATTTGTCTATCTATCTACCTAACTATCTATCTAACTATCTATCAATATGGCTATTTATCTGTCTATCAATTTGTCTATTAATATTTTTATCAATCAATCTATCAATCTATCTATTAATCTATCCATCTATCTATCTATCTCTATATCTATTTGTATCTATCTATCTTTATATCTATATATCTTTCTATCTTTATGTCTATCTATTTCTATATCTATCTATCTATATATCTTTTTATCTATATGTCTATCTATCTATTTATCTTTCTATTTATATGTCTATCTATTTGTCTATCTATATATCTATACATCTTTCTATTTATCAATCTATTTATCTATCTATCTGTCTGTCTGTTTGTCTTTCTATCTATCTATGTAAATATCTTTCGATCTATCTATCTATCTATATGTGATTTTCCCATCGCTAAAATAGAATAATGACAAATTATTGATGAAAATTATCCCAATCTAAAGTGCTCTTCATAAAATATTAACGAGAAAAATTCCTATCAAATTTTTTAATGATGGAAATTCTGTAGCTAATTATAAATTTTTCCTTAATATTTTGATTGTAATTAAGAATAATAATTATATTTTTTGATTGAAAATGTACAAAAAATTCTCTAGCTAAATTTGCTATGGAAAATTCCCTAGCAATTTTCATTCGAAAGCTATTTTCATAATTTTATTTTGTTTACAAAATATTTAATTATATATTTTTAAATTTTTATATTAAATTGAATAAAAACATATACTATAAACTATTATTTAAATTAATACAAAGAAAAAGTAGCTAATAAATTATTTTGATACAATAGTTACATAGTTAAAACAAAAATATAACATAGGTATATAATCATTTTAAACTAAATCATCATCCTCACCATATGATGCATTTGTGATATTTTCTCATATGTGGATACTCTGCTGGAACTCTGTGTGCTAACTATCTTGTCAAGGCTGCTAACTTTGACTCCATATAGGGCATCTTCTATTGTATTGCATTCTTCATTTCTTTCATTTCCGACATACACATCAATTAAAACATAAATGATACGAAGGTTGGCAACTTATTAATTTAGCAAAATTATATATATGACCATCACTTATATAGCATTTACCAATATGCATGAAGAACTCTGATTCAGAGAATTATGGAGTTTTGCAGCACAGATATATCATTTATCAATCATTGTGCAAATTTTTATCTATAAAATAAATATTGAATTTCCAACATACTATTTTAGAACATGGAAGAAATAATATAATTACCCAGTAGCTATTGGAATCATCACCAAGATAGAATCCAGTAATAGATTGGTGTCCACTAACGGATCCTTATGGCACATCATGATAATGATGCCTGTTTTGGCCTTCTCGCACATCAGCTTCAGAACTAACCTGTACATAATCTGGACAAAGAAATCAACATTACTTAGATGAAAATCTTTTAGTTTATTGAACTTGCATGATACTAGAATCAAACATCATATTTGAAACTCATGACGCATTTTAGTTTTGAACAATAAGGAACAAAAAATACACATAAAATTCGATGTATATAAAATATAGAGCTCGTAAAATATTTGGCTTCTTGTCTGACTAGGTTTCCCATTACTAATTCCATCAATTAGGTATATCTTTTTGAATTTGCCTACAGGGTGGGTGGATTCTATGTTTCTAATCTCAATTCCTTCCGAAGAAGTGATTGATGCTGATGCAAAGGATGGCGAATCGATGTCTAAGTTAAGATACAAAAAAATTGAAAACATCAAAAAGATTCATGGGCTGCAACAACATAAGTAGTATGATAGCGTGTAAGCAATAAGATATGGTCATCTCATGATAATGTCAGATCAAGATCATGATAGCTCGCACATTAAAGGTCTAGTGATCAATTTCATTCACTATTACTGGCCATCTTTGCTTAGGGTTCCATCATTCTTAGTTTATTTTATCACCCTAATCATGAAGGCATCACAAATAAGTGGAAGAGGTGTACCCTTCTACACTAGTTGAGTTTATCACATAATACTTTAACCAACTGAGGATGATTTCATCAGGCACAACTTAATGAAAAAGTGAACTAGAATACATGCTAAAAAATATCATCATATCTGCTACTTATTCTCCTCATCAAAAAAATATATATCAATAGCTTCAAAAATTATCACCTAAAAATGGAAAAAACTATTGATGCCTTCCCTCACAAACACATACTATGATGCAAATGTGCTGGTAGAATTATAGTGATCAATAGGGTAGTGGCACTGACGAACTAAGAAGGGAGTCAATAGCAGAAAGGTGGTAATGGCGACACTAATAGTGGTGGCATAGAAAATAACAGCTAACATTAGGGTCTTAGCTGTTATTTTCTACCATCTCTATGATGGGCCAAAACAACATATTCAAACCTTGCAATTATGCAAATGATAACTCTACCTAATAAGGACTCATATTTTAACTAAGAAAACTAAGAAGAAGGAGCATTCTTCATGCATATTTTCACCTAGTCATATTCATGATCACCAAAGCCAACATAACCCCACAAGATATGATATGCAATACCCAACTTAAAAATATAAAACAAATTACAGTGTGATTTATGCTACACACCGGATACACATAAAGAAGCAACAAAATATAATATTTTGATTGTAATTAAGAATAATAATTATATTTTTTGATTGAAAATGTACAAAAAATTCTCTAGCTAAATTAGCTATGGAAAATTCCCTAGCAATTTTCATTCGAAAGCTATTTTCATAATTTTATTTTGTTTACAAAATATTTAATTATATATTTTTAAATTTTATATTAAATTGAATAAAAACATATACTATAAACCATTATTTAAATTAATACAAAGAAAAAGTAGCTAATAAATTATTTTGATACAATAGTTACATAGTTAAAACAAAAATATAACATAGGTATATAATCATTTTAAACTAAATCATCATCCTCACCATATGATGCATTTGTGATATTTTCTCATATGTGGATACTCTGCTGGAACTCTGTGTGCTAACTATCTTGTCAAGGCTGCTAACTTTGACTCCATATAGGGCATCTTCTATTGTATTGCATTCTTCATTTCTTTCATTTCCGACATACACATCAATTAAAACATAAATGATACGAAGGTTGGCAACTTATTAATTTAGCAAAATTATATATGACCATCACTTATATAGCATTTACCAATATGCATGAAGAACTCTGATTCAGAGAATTATGGAGTTTTGCAGCACAGATATATCATTTATCAATCATTGTGCAAATTTTTATCTATAAAATAAATATTGAATTTCCAACATACTATTTTAGAACATGGAAGAAATAATATAATTACCCAGTAGCTATTGGAATCATCACCAAGATAGAATCCAGTAATAGATTGGTGTCCACTAACGGATCCTTATGGCACATCATGATAATGATGCCTGTTTTGGCCTTCTCGCACATCAGCTTCAGAACTAACCTGTACATAATCTGGACAAAGAAATCAACATTACTTAGATGAAAATCTTTTAGTTTATTGAACTTGCATGATACTAGAATCAAACATCATATTTGAAACTCATGACGCATTTTAGTTTTGAACAATAAGGAACAAAAAATACACATAAAATTCGATGTATATAAAATATAGAGCTCGTAAAATATTTGGCTTCTTGTCTGACTAGGTTTCCCATTACTAATTCCATCAATTAGGTATATCTTTTTGAATTTGCCTACAGGGTGGGTGGATTCTATGTTTCTAATCTCAATTCCTTCCGAAGAAGTGATTGATGCTGATGCAAAGGATGGCGAATCGATGTCTAAGTTAAGATACAAAAAAATTGAAAACATCAAAAAGATTCATGGGCTGCAACAACATAAGTAGTATGATAGCGTGTAAGCAATAAGATATGGTCATCTCATGATAATGTCAGATCAAGATCATGATAGCTCGCACATTAAAGGTCTAGTGATCAATTTCATTCACTATTACTGGCCATCTTTGCTTAGGGTTCCATCATTCTTAGTTTATTTTATCACCCTAATCATGAAGGCATCACAAATAAGTGGAAGAGGTGTACCCTTCTACACTAGTTGAGTTTATCACATAATACTTTAACCAACTGAGGATGATTTCATCAGGCACAACTTAATGAAAAAGTGAACTAGAATACATGCTAAAAAATATCATCATATCTGCTACTTATTCTCCTCATCAAAAAAATATATATCAATAGCTTCAAAAATTATCACCTAAAAATGGAAAAAACTATTGATGCCTTCCCTCACAAACACATACTATGATGCAAATGTGCTGGTAGAATTATAGTGATCAATAGGGTAGTGGCACTGACGAACTAAGAAGGGAGTCAATAGCAGAAAGGTGGTAATGGCGACACTAATAGTGGTGGCATAGAAAATAACAGCTAACATTAGGGTCTTAGCTGTTATTTTCTACCATCTCTATGATGGGCCAAAACAACATATTCAAACCTTGCAATTATGCAAATGATAACTCTACCTAATAAGGACTCATATTTTAACTAAGAAAACTAAGAAGAAGGAGCATTCTTCATGCATATTTTCACCTAGTCATATTCATGATCACCAAAGCCAACATAACCCCACAAGATATGATATGCAATACCCAACTTAAAAATATAAAACAAATTACAGTGTGATTTATGCTACACACCGGATACACATAAAGAAGCAACAAAAAAATACCTCTTGTTCCACTCAATGGCTTGCACTACATTAACTGGTTAATCTTATCGTCTATGATTCCTTTTTCACTTGAACGGAAACAATCAGACTCAACTTCTTCCATGCCTTACTTTTGACTTTGATATAATGTTTTGTTTAAAATATTTTTATAAATGTTACATATATATAAACACTACAAGAAAATCCCATATAGCTAGGGACAATTCGCTAGCTAAATAGGCATTTTTCGTCCCCAAACCGAACATAGTGATGGATTAACGATGGAACTGTTCTCAATATAAAGTGATCATCACAAAAATTTAGTGAGGAAAAGTATCCCTAGCTAATAATTTAGCGACAGAAAAATCCCTAGCTAAAAAATTAATTTTCCTAGCTAAATTAACAAACTAAATGAGAGTTTCCATAGCTAAACGAATATAATGATGGAAGCTTTCACTAACTAAAGTGCTCGTCGCTAAATATTAGCGATGGAAAATGTCCCTAGCAAATAAATTTAGCGACAAAAAAAATTCATTGCAAAATTAAAGTTATCCCTTGCTAAATTAGCCAGGGAAAATTTCCAAGCTAATTTAGCAAGGGATTTTTCCCTTGCTAATTAAGTAAGGGAATTGTCCCTAGCTATTTTAATTTTAAAACTATTTTTAGAATTTGATTTATTTAAAAATTTTTTAATTAAATAATTTAATATTTTTATATAAAATTGAATAAAAATAGAAACTATAAATGGTAATTTATCATTTTAAAAAAAATCATTTAATAACTTATTCTAATACAATATTTTACATAATTAAAGCAAAAAAATAACAAAATATTATTACATCTTATTCATCAATGTATCTACTGACAATGCATAAAGTATAATCTATCCATGTATTGACATTGCTTTCTTTCCCTCTGTTCCTTCAAACACCAACTTTCTACTGCAACAAAGATGTCTGAGTCACGGTGCATCATGTCTAGTGAAAATTTTCTTCACTTATACAAGCTTCGTATGTGGAACAATGTGGTACCATATCTATAAGAAATTTAAACTACTCAATCAAATCAAAATAAAAAAAAAAGATATGTTTTGATAAATATATAATACAGTAGTATATATGTACATATATACTAGCATTTCATTGGCACATTTATTATTGCAGTATAGGTACATATAAACTGTAGTATTATGTGTACATATATACTGAGTACAAATATACTCAGTATATATGTACATAAAATACTATAGTATTATACTTACATATATACTGAGTATATACGTATGTATATATCACATTTGTTATTATTACTATTGTTGCCGCTACCACTGCCACTGCTACTACTGCTATCGCCGCTACTGCCACTACTACCGCTACCGCCTCTGATGTTGCTAATAATAAAAGTAGAGCGGGCGATGATGCCTGCCTGATGAACTTGAGATTGAGCGAGTTTTTGGTGAGGATGCGAGCTTCTTCTCCCAAAATAGTACTCGATATTTCTCATGGACCAGAATTACACGACACTACACGAGCATCATCATCATCATCATCATTCTAAGACTTAGTACAATTAGAACCAATCATTTCAGAACCTACAGCAAAAAAACTTATTTACTAATACGTTAGCTTTGTACCATGTGATAATTGCATATCAATATAATTACTAAGATTTTTATGACCAACTTCTAGCTTCCTGGCTGGCCTGGACCAGAAATATCTTCATCTCGCATCTTTAGGAAAGGTCTAATATCTATGGCTTTTATTACCTACATCAGTGAGCAATGCACGATGATAACCAGACCAGCCTGAGCAATTATATATTTAAAAGTGTGTCTGCATGTAAATGAGTGTGTACGTATGTCAATATATACATGTCTACAGATAAATATATGCACCAACTAAAGTATATACTCAGTATATACATATGTATATACTATAGTATAAAAGTATGTATATACCAAGTATATATGTATGTATATATGACATTAAAAAGTATGTATATACTAAGTATATACATAGAAATATACTAAGAATATACGAAAATATATACTGATTATATACGTACAAATATACTCACTATATATGATCATATATACTCGGTATATATGTACTTATACACTCCATATATACGTAGATATATACTTAGTATATACGTACATTTATACCAAGTATATATATACGTACATGCTGTAGTATTATATGTACGTATATATAATCACATAGCCTTAGATGAGACACACTTGTACTTTCATGCAAATACACATACCATCAAAGACAATAGAAGAAAATAATATAGGACTTAAAAAATACGCATATATGTCTCTTAGGCATGGTCAGCATTTCTAGTTCTTTTTTCTCTGGTACTCCACATAGATAGAGACCATTGTTACACCTGCACATGGAGCATAACATACTACATTTACAAACAAATAACTGATAACAAGTAGTCGCAGATCTGAACTGCGACGACGTATATCTACAAAAATAAGAGTGTCAAGAACAAACCGACATTTGCGTGGAATTAATTTTTTTGGTTCATCTCACAGCTTCAGAAGCTGAGGTGTTGTTCCCAGTACCATGGAGGACCAGCCAAGGATTTTACATACCTATAATAGGCTAAAACTCTACTCAAAAAATTCGGGGGCACACAAACATATTCACAGATATATAAAAATAGTTATTATAGACATGAACAAACATAAATTAAAGTTTATAGTCATACAGCTTCAACAAAAATCTAAATGATGTCCAACAATGATGTTTAGAGAGAAAGAGAGTGCAAAAATAAAATGTTTTAGGAATAATGAAGATAATAGAAGCTAGGCATCCTTTTGATCAAGCTGAAATCAGAAAATATGGGACCCATGCATTGGAAGGACAGTGGTAATGTCTGAATGCTTTGAATCCGAATTTTTTCATTTGACTCACATAATGTGTCCTACAAAGATTCATTATTAGATTAATCGGCAAAGCAAAGAACAAAACCAGAATAAAAAAATTGAAATCTATAAAAAAATTTTATCATGTTTTGCTACACATACAAAAAACAATAACAGTTCAAAAATAATTTTTATATGAAATCATCATCATTATTAGTAGGGAATTTTTTGCTAGCCTCTCTTAAAGAGGTTTAGTAGCTAGATCTCGAAATTCTATCTATTGCATTAATTCCACTAACTGTGACTCTATATAGGACATTTGCTATTGAATTACATTCTTAATTTCTTTCATCTCTTCATTCATTTCTTTTATTTCTTGCATTTCTTCCATCAAATAAGTAATCTACTCCTTCTTCTCTTCTTTCATTTCCTACATTTCTTTCTTCAAATTAATATACTTCTCATGCTTTTGTTCTTTAATTTCATATATTTCTTCATTCAAATGAGATATCTGCTCATCCTTCTTTTTCATTTCGGTCTACATAACTACAATACATTGATTTGTTTCCATTGCTTGTTGTTCGACCACCTCATCCACCATTGCTGAGATAGATGAATTAGAAGCACGACTACTACAACAAAATGCCACTTCCTTCGAGCTGATGTCATACACTCACTACTTCTTTCGACCTCCTATGATCTCCAAATAAATAGAATCATAGTCAATTGGTTGAAGATCTATGTAACCCTCAACTTATTGATGAGCAGCTGTCGCACATTCTTCCATTAGTTCGTGAGATAAAATAAAGAAAATTAATATTCTAGATATACATAAAATAAAATAAATATTTTGCATTCCAAATAATTTTAAAAATATACTGTAGTATTATAAAATTTTAATAATATAACAAATTCTTACAGTAATCATCTGAGACTTATTGTCAACAAACTGACCATCCACTTTCTTCACTTGTATCTTCCTGAAAATCTCATAAAAATTGGGATCTCGACCCAATTTTCCAGCCTAGAATATATTTTTATTAAGTCATAAAAAATCAAATGATCAAAAAAATTAACAAAATTAATAAAACCATGCAGAGATTTGATTTATTAGACTATTAGGACAACCATTAAATATATAAATGTTTAAAATTTTAAAATTGTCTAAAATCTCAAGCGTGCTCAATGCTCAACTTTGACCCTCCTATGTGTCGACAGATTATTGAACCTAGTCTAACTACTTCACTTCATCGATGTTTTCCTGGCAAAATCTGATTTTTTTCTTCACATTTGGCTCCTCCCAATACTTAAGCTACTCCAGCCAATCATCCTCGGATATAAAAATAGGCCTTTCTTTCATATTCTTCAATTTATGGACAAAATCATAATACCATTGAGTAGCTTTGATCTCTCATAATGACTTTATCTTTCCATCAAATTTGGGCGCCCATGTGCAATGATTCTATATATAGAAAAATCACAAAAAATTTATATTAACAACAAGAACATAATTATTTAATACTTGAATAATAACCAACATAATAGTTAAGTAATTAGATAATTATTTTTCAAAGCTTTTGTTTTGTTATTTTTACCTAAAAGTCATTAAAATAAGACTCTTTTGTCGATTTAGAAATTTTCTTCCAGGAGAATACTTTAGTATCAGCCATTTTCTTGAAATACTTTGTAATTATAGTCGGACACTTGTGCAATGGAATAAAACTGTACAAATAAATAAATAACATTGAAAACAAGCAAATCATAATAATATAAAAAAAACCACTGCCAGTAACATCAATTTTTTTTTTCAAGTCATATTTACATATTCATTTACCTCCCAACCACAATCTTAATTACTAACTTTACACTGGTTGCAGAGGAAGGCACAACAATTAATGATGTCGTTTGTTTTGTAAATGGGGGAACTATCGGCATAAAATGTGGTGTAGAAGATAGAGATAGATCAAAAGTGTGTGAAGGAAGCATAATGGTTGGTGGACTTATATCTAATAAAGGTGATAGTAGAGGTCTCAATGATGGTGTTGGTGATAGAAATGAAGATGGTGATTATGATGTTGAAATCTGGATATGGTGGGTATCAGATGGTACTGATTTTGCAACATGATGTAATAAAATAGATGAATTTAGTTCATTTCTCTGTCCACTTCCACCTCCACCATTGCCATGTCATTTGGGCGCCATCTACTGTACAAAATAAAACATAGAACAAATAATTGAGATACGATGAACAAGCATGTATTTTAGATAAAACACACAAATAGATTTCAACAAAATATAGAATGTTTTTGATAATTTAATATTATAATAAAATTATAACAATTTAATTATCATCATCACTGTCATCCTTTAATGAATTTTCTCATATTTTGTCTGATTCCAGTGGAAGTTTGAACTCATCTTCAGATAGAAATTGATCATCTTCAATTTCTATTAGGTGACCATTTGAGTCACATAAATTTTCTAGATATTCATCCACATGCATGGGCTCAATATTATTTATGTCATCTTCTTGGAATGCCAGAGCAATATCTAAGGCTGCACTTCTTTGTTGAGATGTTGGTATTTCAAAATTTGATAGAGCTTTGATTTTATAAATTGCCCATCAATCATTCTTAATACGAGATAAACTCGGATATGTATAATAATATCGATACACACTTTAAACTGAATGAATCTTTGTGCCCATATTTTATGTAGGATCAAACCATACACACATTAATAATACAATCATGTTATTTTCAAGTCTAGGATACTCCAACTCAATAACTTCTTTGAGTTGACCATAATAATCAATATCATCTGCAATATAACCTAAGCCTTTAATGCATACACCACTATTCATTGTTGTTTTAGAAGAATTGTGCCCAATTGTATGAAATTTATATCTATTAACAAAATGCTCAGAATAGGTTGTCACATATCTAAACGGGCCTTTACTTAGATTCTAAATGAAAATATTTGAATCTCGATTTGAAAGATCAATTGCCTGTGACATAAATTAAAAAAATGATATTAAAAAATAAAAGATACTAATAAATTAAATAATTCAAAAATTTAAAACTTATTAATTCTCACATAATTTTTGAACCAATTCGCAAATTTAGTTTTTAGAATATAATCGGCATAATTGCTGGAAATTACTGGTTGCCTATATTTTAACTGCTCAACATAAATACTGCACAAATATAAAAGAGTGAGAAAAATATATATCAATTTTTAATAATTCCAATTAAAAATAAAATTAAATTATGATTAAACCTACAATCAATTTAGGTATACATACTCAATATATGGTGCAAAATTCTCGCAATAAATTAAAACATAGCTCTGGGTTGCTTTGTACACATAATTCTATCATACATCTTTTCATTGCTCTTCCAAATGCTCTTCCACGATGCTTGAAAATAGATAGTTTGTCCACATAATCATCTTCTACCATCACATGACTTTTATCATTCCGAGTCACATTTCTATTCTTTGTATTGATATGATAATCAAAATAATAAGAATAAAATGATGATGCTTCTTCTACTAAATATGCATTGTAAATTGAACCTTCAACTTTTGCGTTGTTTCTAAGATTCAATTTCAACTTACGAAGATACATACAACCACAATGTTAAATTTCAATTATATTAATTTGCAATATTACTTTATGTATGAAATAATAAAACATAGCAAATTATATGTATTTACCTTTGAAAAGAATACATCCACTTGTATTGCAATGGCCTTGCTATCCTTGCTTCATATGCCAAATGGATTGGTAAATGCTTCATCGAGTCAAAAAATCTCGATGAGAATATCTATTCAAACTTACAAATAATAAGTGGAATGTCATTCTCCAGCCTCACCATGTCATCTATTTTGATTGTGGTTGTAGTTAGCTATTTGAAAAACCAAGTTCTGTAAGGACCTTCCAAACACTTAGGAGAAGTAATTCATAGAATGCAATTGGTATTAATCCTTTCATAAATACATGACAGTCATGACTTTTTATTCCAAATATATTAAGATTCTTCATATCAACGCATCTACCCATATTTGACACATATCCATCAATAAATTTCAAAATTTTAACCCATTCACATAATATCTGTCTTACCTTCTTATCAAGTGTGTAGCAAGCTTTAGGGAATTTTCCTATTGCCCCATTAAGTTTCAATTCAGGATGTCGACAGTAATGACTCAGCCCTTGTCTTGATTTTAAAGTGTCTTTTGTTTTTTCGTCTACATTAAGGACAGTGTTAAAAATATTGTCATACATATTTTTTTCAATATGCATTACATCTAAGTTATGATAAAAAAAATTGGACTTCCAATAGGGCAAGTCCCAAAATATACTATGTTTCCTCTAGCCAAATATTTTGCCTATTTTTTCCATTACTTCCAGTAGCATCCTTTTCAATTACCTTCTTTAAACCCAAACTTTGAATCTCTGTCATAATATCATCTCCTAAACGAACTGCTGGTGCAACTGTAATCATAGTTTTATTTTTTCGAAATACAATTCTATTTCTTTGAAATGGATGATTCATAGGTAGAAACTTATGATTAATCAAACCATGATTGTTAACCATTAAATTTGAGGGTAAATGCATCGGAATTTGTCATGCAATATGAGCATGCAAATCATTTTGTAGTACTCTAGCCAGACAATATTGAATATGCAGAAAAATAACTTACAGTCCACATAAGGGTTGCCCACATAATGAAATTTGCTTCTTTGAGATATCATGTGTATTCACGCCAACATCCCACAAATGATTTAAATCTACAATAAGAAACTGTAAGAGAATATCCAGCATGACTTTTGGATTTTGTGGCCTTGGAAACAATTTTGATAAAAACATATATTACTTCTTCAAACATAACCACGAAGGCAAGTTATAAGGTGTCACTATTACTGGCCATGTTGAATAATATTGTCTAGATTGCACAAATGGTTGAAATCCATCAATGTAGAGACCCAATCTCACATTTCAACTTTCAGCTGCAAAATCTTTATGTCTATGATTAAAATGCTTCCAAGCAAGTGAATATGATGGATGACTCATTACCTCTTCTTCAACCTCATGCTCAGAATACCACCTCAGATCATTTGCAATAGCATTTGATGCACATAGTCTTTGTAATTGAAGAATTAATAGAAAATAATACATCTTATTAAATGCAACTTTTAATTTTTGTCACGTGTCTACAACATGAGATGCCTTCTTAAATCGAGGATGATCAACAAACTTATAGTTAATTAAATAACTATGACCACTCTAATATAACGTACATCCATTGGACAATAATGAATTTTTTTCCATTGGTAGAACCATTCATCGTAGTAACTACTTAGTGTTGTAAAAGTTATTAATGATCAAATTAATATCCGAAAAAATCTCCTTCATCATTTATGTCACCTGATCAAATAATTTCTCAGACATATGAATTTTTACTTAATGCTCATAAGTCGAGCCACAAGTGACAATTACGAATGTGTTTTACAACCAAGCAACAACTCTTTATCTGTAGCTTTAAGCATTTCATAAAATTTCCGAGCTTCAAGATTAGGTGGTTAATCCATATAATTCATATTGAAGTCAGCACCAGTAGCTTTAGTTATCATTATATGGTATGTGTTTGATGATTCTTCACAACAAGCAAATGATTCAGAACTCTTTTTTGGTCAATGTTCAAAGCCATTGTACTTTGCCCATGATAAATCCAAACAAAATAAATTGGCACAAAGCCATATTTAGCCAAATAGTATCTTATAGTGTTTGCATCATGAAAAGGGATATTCTGACACTTGTCATGATTACATGGACACTTAATTTTTTCTCCATCCATCCATCTCGATTGATTACATGCAAAATTGATCTAAGTTTCAAGTCCACTCGAAAAATATTTTATTCAAAATTCCATTTATAAACTTTCTCTATATCCACTGACGATTTGAACTCATTTTCTCCTTTTTTATTCACACAAAATAATTTTTAATCATTATTTAGAATTAAACATTCTATTATTTCAAATATACTAATAATTATATAAAATTACTTACAGATGAATATTTAAAAATTAAATTTCGTGAATATAGAGGCAAAGTACTTGTAGAATCTACATGAATCGATAAAGTGATTTTTAGCATGATAAAGATTAATAGATATCACAGTAATACTAGATAAAGGGAGCAAAATAAGATAATGCACAAGAAATGAGAGCAAAAAAGAATGACATTTAAAGTTTGAAGGGGGAAAGGGGGAGAGAGAGAGAGAGGGGTAGAGAAATGGAGAGATAAGGGGGGAGAGAGAGAGAGATAGAGATAGAGAAAGAGATAGATAGATAGATAGAGAGATAGAGAGATAGATAGAGAGAGATAGATAGAGAGAGAGAGAGAGAAAGGGGAGAGAGCGAAAGGGGAGAGGGAGAGGGAGAGAGAGAAAGGGGAGAGGAGAGGGAGAGGGAGAGAGAGAGAAAGGGGGAGAGGGGAAGAGAAATGTCGAAAGGGAGAGAGAGGGAGAGAGAGGGAGAGAGTGGGAGAGAGAACAAGCAAGAAAGTAGAGCGAGAAATACAATAATAGGAGAGAGAGAGAGTGAGAGTGAGTGACATAAAAAGAAAAGGAGGAAGAGAGTGACACAGAAAGAATTGACACAGAGAATATACTATTAGAATGAGGAGTTATATAGAATATAAAATTTCTTCTGTACAAACCTATCAAATATTACATATTTTTTCATACATAAGTTCATATATGAGCCTGAGACCCAAGGGATGGGAATAGATAAGAGTACGACCCTTATTTATATTATACCATATATGAGCCTGACCAACGGACACTCTCATGCTATGTGCTTAAATAATGTTGATATTATATCTTTTGTTATTTAATTTTAAGTTATTACAACAAATTAGTATTATCCCATATATAATTAAATGTTAGTATGCATATAGCAAATGTAGTTATAAATAGTTACATATAGTTAAACATATAGTTATATATAGATATGCATACATGTAGTTATAAGTAGATATACATAAATGTATACAAAGTTATAAATAATTATATAGATGTACATATATCTATACATAATAAAAAATAAAGTTATATTTATTTATATAGAGTTTTTTATAGTTATACAAATATTTATATATAGATATACACATATAGTTAAATATTATGTTGTATGTTTTTATACATATAAATATAAATATAGTTACATGTGCTTATAAATATAGTTAAATGTATAGTTAAACTTGTATTTAAACATGTATGAATATACATTTTTTCATATAATTTCATATATTTATACATATAGTTATGCATAGGTATGGATATACTAAAATATATTATCTATACTAATATATAAAATGTATATTAAATATATGTTGTTAATTAATATTAAAATATAGTTATGTATAAAGTTTTTATACTTATACATATAGTAAGATATAATTATTTATAGTTATACATATAATATATATAGTTATAAATAAGTATATATCGTTAAACATTTAGTTATATATATATATATTCATATGAGTAGTTATAATTAGTTATACATAAAATATACAAAGTTATATACAAATATATAGAATTACATATATGTATGCATATGTATAAATAGTTAAATATATAGTTATATTGATTTATATAAAGTTTTATTTAGTTTTACAAATATTTATATATAGTTATACACATATAATTAAACATAATGTTGTATGTTATTATACATGTAATTATAAATATAGTTACATGTGGTTATAAATATAGTTACATGTGGTTATAAATATAGTTACACATATAGTTATACTTATATTTATACATATAGGTATATATATTTATTCATAAAATTTTATAGGTATACATATAGTTATGTAGAGGTATAGATATAGTAATATATATTTTTATAAACTAATATAAATAAATATATATTAAATATAAGTTGTAAATTATATATTTAAATATAGTTATGTATAAAGCTTTTATAGTTATACATATAATAAGATACAATTATTTATAGTTATATGTTATTATAGATATAGTATATATAGCCATACATATTTTTATATAGGTAAACATATAGTTATATAAAAATATATTCATACAAATAATTATACATAAATAAATAAAGATTTAAATAAATATATAGATTTACATATATGTATACATTGTTACAAATATAGTTATATTTAATTATATAAAGTTTTATATAATTATACAAATATTTATATATAGTTATACAAATATTTATATATAATTATACACATATATTTAAACATAATGTTATATGTTATTATACATGTAATTATAAATATTGTTACATGTGGTTATACATATAGCTACACATTAGTTATACATATATTTATACATGTAGGCATATATATATTTTTATATAATTTTAAATATGTATACATATTTCCAAATATAGTTATATTTAATTATATAGAGTATTATATTATTATACAAATATTTATATATAGTTATACACATATAGTTAAACATAATGTCGTATGTTGTTATACATGTAATTATAAATATAGTTACTTGTGGTTATACATATAGTTACACATATTGTTATACTAAGATTTATAAATGTAGGTATATATATTTTTTCATATAATTTTATATATTTATACATATAGTAATGTATAGGTATAGTTATAGTAAAATACATTTTTATATACTAATATAAAAAAAATGTATATTAAATATAAGTTATAAATAATATATTTAAATATAGTTATGTATAAAGCTTTTATAGTTATACATATAATAAGATGTAATTATTTATAGTTATATATTATTATACATTTAGTATATATAGCTATAAATATTTTTATATAGTTAAACATATAGTTATATATAGATATAATCATACAAATAGTTATACATAAATATATAAAGTTATAAATAAACATATAGATTTACATATATGTATACATAGGTACAAATATAGTTATATTTAAATATATATATTGTTATTTAGTAATACAAATATTCATATATATTTATACAAATATTTATATATAGTTATACACATATAGTTAAACATAATGTTGTATTTTATTTTACAATTACATGTAGTTATACATATAGTTACATAGATAGTTATACTTATATTTATACATGTATGTATATATATTTTATTATATGATTTTATATATGTATACATATAGTTATCTATAGGTATATAAATGGTAAAATACATTTTTATATACTAATATAAAAAAATGTATATTAAATATATGTTGTTAATTTTATTTTTAATTATAGTTATGTATAATATTTTATAGTTATACTTATTGTCAAAGAAAATTATATATAATTATATGTTCTTATACCTTTGGGATCCAATGGCAAAAAGACAAAAAATATAAAACAAAAAAGTTGGGCCTACAACAGATCAGAATAAAGTAAATGCGGCCTTGTATTTCAGGCATGCAATTTATAAATATAAATACAATTTAAATCCCCCTAGAAACAGATGATGACATCCACATAACATAACAATACTCAAGCAAAATAGACAAAGATTGGATCCACCTCCAGAGTTGTCAACAAAGTTTGTCTCATCATGCTAACATTGTTTATGACTTGCTGGCAATGTAATTGGAAAGACAATCAAGACCCTCATAGAGGCCCACGCCAGAGTTAGCACAGGTGCTCTGAATGTGCCAATGGTGTTGGCGAAGAGAGTGAAGTCCTTGCTTGTCAGTAATTTTAGTTGCATTCATCGCATTGGTAAGATCTTGTTTATTGGCAAACACCAGCAAAACTGCTTCTCGATGCTTTTCCTTGTTTAGTATCCTATGCAACTCATCACTTGCTTCAATAACTCGATCACTATCTTTGCTGTCCACCACAAATATCAGAGATTGGGTATTTTGGAAGTAATTCCTCCAGAAAGGGTGAATCTTGTCTTGACCACAGCATCCCACACAGTGGAATTGATGTTTTCATTTTCAACAGTCTCTACATTGAAGACAATAGTAGAAATTTTGGTGACAATTTCACAAAGCTTCAATTTATATAGAATGGTTGTCTTACCGCCAACATCAAGACCTAGCATCAAAATCCTCATCTCCTTGTTGGAAAACAGCTTGCTAAACAACTTTGTGAACGTAAACCCCATTTATTCCACTAAATCTGAATCCCTTTGTCATATGGTAGTAAAGAGATCTAATGAGAGAAAGAAACAGAATCAATAGACCTCAAGAGATGGGCACCAGAAAAGGCGGTCAAGCTCAATATGTTCTTATACCTATTGTATATATAATTATAAATAGATTTATATTAAACATATAATTATATATAGATATATTGATACATGTAGTTATAAGTAGTTATATATAAATATATACAAAGTTATAAATAAATATATAGGTTTAATTATATGAATAGATATATGTATACATAGACACAAATATAGTTATATTTAATTATATAAAGTATTACTTAGTTATAATAATATTTATATATAGTTATACACATATAGTTATAAATATGTATGTAGTTAAAGATATAGTTATATATAACATTTGCATAGTTTTACATTTATTAAAATACAATTATATATAGTTATATATTATTATACATATGATATATTTTGTTAAAAATATAGTTATATAGAATTACTCATATAGTTATAAAATATTATATAGTTACAAAATAATAATATATAGTTATTAATATAGTTATATAAATAATTTACATAGTTACAAATATAGTTAAATATAAATTATGAAGAGTTTTATATAGGTATACAAATATTTATAAATAGTTATCATATAGTATGATAACAACACATTCTCAAATGCCCAATTGAATTACACCACTATAGAGAAAGAACTTGTATCAACAATCTTTTCTTTTGGAAAATTAATATCATATTTATTGGGAACCAAAGTCATAGTATATACTAAATATTCTATAATCAAATTTCTCATAGAAAATAAAGATGTCATGCCTAGATTGATTTGATGGATTTTACTATTACAATAGTTTGAACTTGAGATATTAGATAAGAAATGTACATATAATCAACAATTAAAATAGCTTATCAAGACAAGAAAAAGAAGATAGAAGAGTTGTTGAAGAAGATATTAGATAAATTTTTTTATTTGAATGAATTATAATTTTGAATGAAAATGAAACTACGTGGTATGTAGTATTGAATGAACCTTATCATTGCAAATAGAACTCTGATCAAATTTTAAGGTAAAGTGTTATAGATAGAATGATTAGTAGTATCTTTCAATAATATCACTTTTTGCTCATGCTCTCACGAATTTGTGGAACATGTTAATATTTATGTGCTCAAGAATTTTTCTTCTCAAAATTAATGTTGATATTTACATATATATGCATGAATATATATGTGGATATACACTGCCCTACACACACAGACATTTATACATCCATATACATTACTATACATTATATATTAGCATACACATTTTTGTAATTTTGTATATATTCACACTTGTATCTACATTTTCAAAGTAGTGTATATTTATTTGCATGCATGCATATACTATTGTACACCCACATAAACATACAAATATTCCTATATAGGTAATATATTTTTAAAGTTACACATAAATCTATTATATATATATATATATATATATTATGTATGTGTGTGTGTGTGTAAATGTATTTAAAATTTTTTGATTTTGAAAATTTAATTAAAATAAAATATTATACATTGTACACAATTTATAAAATATTGTAAATTATTTATATTTAAAACAAATATTTGTGTGTGTGTGTGTGTGAAGCTTATTAATGCATAAAATGAAATTATGAATTATAAATATGAGCTTCTATTTTATTCATAGTTGTTTTTTTTAATATTTATATTAAAATAATTATCATTATACTCATATATATAAATGAAGTTGGCATATTTGTAAATTATTTTGTTTTTACATTTATGTTAAAAATGAAAATATAGTTGATAAATAGATAATATTGTTTTTGTTTTTCTATATAATTTTTTTATTAAAATATTAATGTCTATGATAAATTTCTATCTATTATTTATTGTTATTAATAAATTTTTAGAAACTTTAAAATTCAAACAAATATAATGTAGTGCATATAAATACATGCATTTAATGTTTTGTAAAAAATTAATTATTTCTTTAATTATGTTCAAACAAAACAAATTACCATATAAATACATGAGTAAATTTTTTTACAAGTAATTATTTTTTTATTTTATTCAAAATATATAAATGACCATATCAATATATGAATTTGTTTTTTTTCAATAATTATTTTTAAATTTTTTTTAAATTTTATTACATTACAATGTTTTTTTGTAATTAATAAATACATTTCAAACATTGTTTATTTATAATAAATATAACATATTGCATATTATACGGTGAAAATTTTATTTTGTAAAAAAATTTTAATTTTAAAGTTTTATCTTTGTAAATTGAAACTACATCACATATATATTTTAAAAATTATTTATAATATTTATTACACAAACATATTGTTATTTATTTTGAAATTTACAACATGAATTTTAAATAAATGAACATTTTATTAGAAATCGATTTTAGTTAAATGATATTATGTGAAACAAAAATACAAAATCTAAACATATTAAATCATAATGATTATACAAACTTATAAAAATATAATAAAAATACATTTAAGGTTGAAAAATTAAATTTAAGTTTCTAAAATATATGAGAAAATGATAAATATTTATACAATATCCAGAAAAAATATGTATGAATGAGATGAATGATATGAATGGATATTAAGTTTCTGAAGCATGTTGTTATACATGTTGTAGTTGAAGTTATATATTGTTTTTCATGTAATTATATATATGAAGACATATGGCTATGTATATGTATTGATGTAGATAAATACATTTATATATAATAATATGTTGATATACATATTGTTAGATACATTTATATATAATTATATATATATATATATAATTATATATATATATATGTATATTAAATATATATTGTTATATTTATATATAGTTATGTTTATGTATACTATTTTTATAGTTAAAGATATAGTAAAATACACTTATATAAGAAATTCGAATTATATCACACATGCATATTGATATATAGTTATGTTTAAATACACTTATATAAAATACACTTATGTTTATGTATGTTGTTTATGTATACTGTTTATATATAGTTATGTATATTGATGCAGATATCAAGTCAGCATACCTAATACTGTTAATGTATACCTTTTATGGTTACTGTTTATATATAGTTATGCATATTAATGTAGATAAATACATTTATAAATAGTAATATGTTGATATACATATTGTTAAATACATATATATATATATATAGTTATATATATATATGTATAGTAAATATACATTGTTATATTTATATAAAGTTATGTTTATGTATACTATTTTTATAGTTATAGATATTGTAAAATACACTTATATAAGAAATTTGAATTATATCACACATCCATATTGATGTTTAGTTATGTTTAAATACACATATATAAAATACACTTATGTTTATGTATGTTGTTTATGTATATTGTTTATGTATATTGTTTATATATAGTTATTTATATTGATGTAGATATCAAGTCGGCATACCTAATGTGCACCATCAACATATACACAATGAGAATGCATTATATCACAAATGCATGAAGTATGTATACGAATAAGTTTATATAAGCAATCTAAGCTTACCATGGTGATTAATGAAGAAGAATTTCGGAATAAAAAATAACAGAATCAAAATGCACACTATTGCATTAAGATAATCGATGAAGAATTAAGGTAGAAAACATACATTAAAACAATAAGAAATCTCGCTTATATTACTCTTCGATTAGGTTTTGATGTGTCGGTGTCGAGAGATAGAGGTGGACCGTGGGGGACTTAGCCGCTTCGCTTGTTAGAGTTGTCTCTCGCATCTCGACAACAAGTGTTTATATATATTACCAAAATATTTAAATTTTTAATTATAAAAACATTAAATAAACAATATATATATATATAATATAAAAAGACTTATTTTTTTATTTATTATAAAAATTTTTTCAACAATATTCATGTGCGTGTAGCAAGGTACACATGAAAAAAAAATACCTTATAATTTTTTATTATAAAAGTAATTAAATAATAAATATATAAACAATTTAAAAAATATATAAGCTTAGCCTTATAAAAAAAATCAAATAGCTACAAAATTTACAAACTTTATATAATAAGACATACATGAAAAGATGATTTGTCTTCTAGCTACTCTCCTAAAAGTTATAAAATACTCTTAATGTTAAAAAATATATAAATATATATATTTTATGGTTATAAATTTTTAAAAATTCATATAAATTATAATGGAGATAGTATGAAATAATTTTAAAGGAATAAAATTTCATATTATTAAATATCATTACTTATTTTTAAAATTCAAAAAATTACTTTAAGTAAGAAGATAATTAAAAAAAGTTATATTTATTATTATAATAAATACTATTGTTAAAAGCTTATAGTAACAATATTACTCAATTGTTTAATTCTTAAAAAATATAGTAGGGTGAAACATCTATGTATTTATTCAAATTTTGTATTAATTATTTTTTAAAAGTTTCCTATAATCATAATTTTTTTTTATTTATAATAATATTAATGTTTACTAGTTTATTCGTCAATTCAGATATTTTTGAAAATATTTTCTATTTAATCATACTATGACTTATTTTATGTTTTTATTAGTAGAAATTTTAATGTATGTTAATTTAATTTTTAAAATATCGTAAAAAAGTATTATACTAATAGAATTAATTATCTATGTTACTTTAATACAAATTTTTAAGTTACTTAAAAATTATAAAAAAAAATTTTGTATACTTTTTTTAAAAATCTATACATCATAAAAATAATTATTTGTCCTTATTAATATTATTTTTTTTGTATTTTTATATTTTTTATATTATTTATTTATAATATCCTTTTTTTATAATTTTATGAGGAGGATATATCCTTTTTTTTATAATTTATAATATCCTTTTTTTATAATATCCTTTTTTTATATTATTTATTTTTTTTTGTATACTTTTTTTTATAATTTTATGAGGAGGATATATCCTTTTTTATAATAATATTAATGTTTACTAGTTTATTCGTCAATTCAGATATTTTTGAAAATATTTTCTATTTAATCATACTATGACTTATTTTATGTTTTTAGTAGTAGAAATTTTAATGTATGTTAATTTAATTTTTAAAATATCGTAAAAAAGTATTATACTAATAGAATTAATTATCTATGTTACTTTAATACAAATTTTTAAGTTACTTAAAAATTATAAAAAAATTTTTTGTATACTTTTTTTAAAAATCTATACATCATAAAAATAATTATTTGTCCTTATTAATATTATTAACATACATTAAATAAACAAAATTAAATAAAATATTAAAACTAATAATAAATTAAAAAAAATTAAATAATTAAAGATTGGCTATGGAAATTCCGTCGCTAAATCCGTCACTATATTTTAGATATAATTAGCTTGGAAAATTTCATCACTAAATCCGTCGCTATATTCTGGATGTAATTAACTATGAAAATTCCATCCCTAAAATCCATCACTATAATCAGGATGTAATTAGCTAGGGAAATTTCCTCGCTATATTCCAGATTTTATTAGCTAGGGAAATTAAGTCACTAAATCCATCGCTATATTCTATATTTTATTAGCTAGGGAAATACATCGCTAAATCCATTGTTAAATCCATCGCTATATTCCAGATTTTATTAGCAAGGAAAATTCCGTCGCTAAAAATGTGGCTATTTTCGGGTTTTATTAGCTAGAGGAATTCTGTCGCTAACTCTGTCACTAACTCTGTCGCTATATTCCATGTTTTATTAGCTATGGAAATTTTGTCACTAAATTTGTCGCTATATTCTAGGTTTTGTTAGCTAGGAAATTACCGTCACTAAAAATGTAGCTAAAATCTTTGATTTTATTGAGCAGAATTTAAGAAAATATTCTTTCGCTAATCGGTTGCAAATTTTTATTTCATTGAAAAATCATAAATTCCTTGCTAATCCTTTAGCTAAATGAATATTTCCTTGAAGTGAAATATATATATGTATCACTTTTATAAATATTATATAGTATGTATATCACATTTATATAAACATTATAAATATTATATATTTATATAAAAATTTATATGTTATATAAATTTTAAAATATGTATACATATTTTATATGTTATATAAATGTTATCTGAATGTTATATAAACAATTATATAAATGGATAGTGTTATGTAAATGTTGTATAAATATTTATAAACATGTATACATATGTATAACTATTTATATATAACATTATATGTTTATATAAACATATCAATGTTTATATATAATGTTATACATTTATATTTATTAAAGTATAGACATTTATTTTGTATTATCATACGATTATATAAACGTATAAAAATTTGTATATAATGCTATTTTTTTTATAATATTTTTAGAGACCATAAAATTATAAACCATATATTTCAATCACATTAATTTGATCTCTCATTCTTCTATGAGAAATCAAATTTAATTAAGTATTTCTAGTCATATTACTATGATGTATCACAATAAAATATAATCCATTAAAAAATAAAAATATAATTATCTCAAAAAAACATCATTAAAACAAAATCATTATATAATATATATTAGTCATATATATTTTAAATTTCTAATTAATTTGATTCATAAATTCATGATATGACTTAAAAAATAGGGTAAATTAGGCTTCAATTTTATGCAAATGCTTTTAAATCAAAATATAATTGCAACTAATAATGGCAGGGTGGGTTGGTTGGTAGGGTATTGAATTCATAACTACATGAAGATTGCGAGTTTGATCCTAATTACTAACTAGCTATCAATATCATCATTTGATTGGCCAAGAATTAATTCTTCTCGTGGTTCAGGAAGATTGCTCTGGGTCAGATACCACCCAATTATATCTACACACACACACACACACCCACCCACACACACACACACACATATATCTATATTTATACATACATATATATATAATATATATATATATATGTGTGTGTGTGTGTGTCTATATACACACATATATGTCTATATACACACATATAC
Source organism: Sapria himalayana (assembly GCA_029783825.1). NCBI lineage: Eukaryota > Viridiplantae > Streptophyta > Magnoliopsida > Malpighiales > Rafflesiaceae > Sapria > Sapria himalayana. Next base: position 17,880 of record JAREIK010007634.1, on the reverse strand, counting down.
ATATATATATATATTTGTCTACACACACACACACATATCTATATACCTACATATATATATCTATATACATACATATTTACATATCTATATACATACGTAAATATATTTCTATATATCTTTATATCTATATACATACATACATACATATATACATACATACATATATATATGTATATATCTATATCTATATCTATAAACACACACACACACACACACACACACACACATATATATATATATCTATATACATACATATAATCTATGTTAATATCAATTCAATTAAAGCAATCAATGTTGATAACTATAATAAAAAATGACATTTAATTAATCAATTGAGCTTGGTTTGTGTAAACATGTATGTGTGCTCAATGCACAAGTTTCTTGGCTAGCATAAGGTTAGAGAAAGGTATATAAATATATCTCTCAACAAATCTTACCATTGATATATCAAAGAGGTCATATCTAATTATCTTGAACCCAAGACTTATTGCTTTTGAGTGAATAAATGTATCATCGCATCAAAAACATGATCTATTTTAATTTTAATTTAGGCAAAGCAGTCACTATCGATGGACTATCATTAAAAATGGCATTGAAACCATCAGTTGAGCTTGAATATAAATTAGAGTACAATAGTGTGTGCATTTTGAGGAGAGATGTGAAGGAAAGGTACCTGAAGAATGTTTTCTAGCTCTTTGAATACAAAGTTAAGAACTCCATGAGACTTTCCATGTGAATAAAATTTCGAATCATCTTCTCTTTAAAATGTTGATTATATTAAAAAAAAATAAAACTACCTGAGAGTAAATTTTCCAGGCCACTTCCAGCTAGGACATCTCCTCATCAAATGCATAAAAAGTTTCCAAAACTTTAGGTACACTAGCAAACTGCATGAACCTTCAAAAGAAAAAGTGGCAATCAACTTTGGTTAGAAAAACAATTGGTGGGTCTTGTTTGTAACCTTTTGAGTGTTCATTTGGTAAAGCAAGTTTCATCATCTTAGAATTGATCTGCTTTGATCTCGAGTGAAGAGCTTGCAAGACCTCTCAATGATTCTATGACTTTTAACTGACTCACAAATGACTTTAAAAGACTAGTATCAAGCTTCTCTGTCTTCCCATTGCTCTTGATGAACAAAGAACACCTACAATGAACAAAAAATCAAAGAACATATACATATATATATCAAGAGAGAAAGAAAGATAGAGAAAGATTATATATGCACATGTAAAAGATATTACATCATTATAAATAAAAAATCTAACAATGATGATTTAGGTGATAGTTGGAGCACAACAGTCTACGGGTGTATTTGCATTCATATTCTCCAATTATATGTACTTCCTCTTATTTTAATAACTTTTTTTATATTCATTTATACTTATAGCAAATGAGAATATTAAGCGTGTGGTGCAAATTCTGGAAAATGCAAAAATAAAAAAAAATGTAAAAAGATGATCAAATCAAATTTTGAATATTACGGTGCAAGTCTAAAACAACATGCATAAACTCGCAGGTCCAATTGAGATTAAAAAAAAGAATAGCTAAATATGTAGAATTCAAATTCAAAATTAGAAACAAAACTTAATGAAAAATATAGTAGTGATCAGTTGAGAAGAAAAAGAAAATGCAGATATGATACCATCAACACTAAAACCAATTCTAAAATCCAAATCAAAGAAGATTAGTTTATAAGAAATGCTCATATTCTTCTAACATAAACTCGAATGTCAAGTCAAATGAACCACATGATATTCATTCAGAAAAAAAAGAAACTATGATTTGTTGGGAATCAGAAACTAGATTATTAGTTAATGACAGATTGTACGTCGACAACCTGCATCATATCGATATTCAAGTGAAACAGATACATCACATTAGAATCAGATGATGAACTTGAGTTACTTTGTTTTGAAACTGCAAGATCTAGCACAGAATGACATCTGTGTTTCATATTTTATCATCAATACCAAATTGATCAAATTTAACAATAGAAAATTTAAATTTGATCTCTCATGGTATTTTTTTTTCTAAGTTACAGAAGCAGAAAATAATAAGCATTTTGTTTCTATGTTATAGAAGTAGAAAACAATAAGCATACATTTAGTATTTGAAGTCCATAAAACCCAAAAAATTAATGATTAAAAAAACAAAGTTTACAATACCCATATGTTGTTTCTCTCATAGTGGATAGTCAAAATCATATAAGTGATGAAAATAGAAAAAAGAAGAAAAAAAATTAGGGGAAAATGAAAAAAAATTAAAACTGATTAATCAGTATCACCCAAACTCTGCCAGTGGAAATCAAATTGAAAGAAAGATAGAAATGTAATTAGTATTCTGAAGGAAAATACCATTGTTAATCTTATTTGGTAACAAGAAGAAGTAGAATTATGAGTTGCACGTGCTCCTGTAGTCCCGTTTCACATTTCCTCTCTTCCTCTTCACAAAGATAGATAAAAAGGTTTAAGTGCTTGAATGCCTTAGCATTTTTATATTTCACGGAAACTATAAATAAAAAAAATGAATGTAAATATATAAAAGTAAACTAAAATTATACAAATTAAAAAATATAAATAAAAAAAAGAAATAGATTTTTATTTAACCATAAATGATATTATTTCATAAAAAAAAATAATATATTATAATAAAGTATTTCATATATATATATAATTGTTATAATTTTTTATGAATTCAATTTATTTTTTTATAAATATAATAAGAAATAATTATATAGGCATTAAATTTTATATTATTTAATATAAAAGTATAATTTATAAAATTTTAAAAATTACTTAAAGTGAAGTTTAATAAAATAAGTTATATTTATTATTTTATTAAAATGAAATATTAAAGTTAATAGAAAAGATCTTATTCAATTGCTTAATTCTTATAAATTTTAGTAGGGACAAAATATACAATTTTAAATTCAAATCAATTTAATGGTCAGTTTGGTAGTACTTTTCAAAAATGTTTATAGGGATAAAAATTAAGTATTTTTAGGACAAGGACAAAAAAATTTCATTAGTAATATTTTAAATAACTATTATAAAATTCTAAAAAAATAATTGAAGTGTTCTTTTAATAACCACACTGACATATTTATTCTTTAAATCATCAAGATTTTTTTGATGTAATTAAAACATCTATGTATTTATCTTTAAATATCAATTTATTGTTTTTAAATTTTATGAAATATTTGAATTTTTTTTATAATTCAAAAATTTCAAATCTTCTAGTAAATATTTTTTAAAAAATTTTTATAATCATAGAAATATTACTTTTAAAAAAATATAAATATTTACTTGTTTATTCATTAATTCAAAAATTTTTATAATTTTATTTATTTAATAATACAATTAAATATTTTAGTTTTATATTAGCAGTAATTTTTATGTTGGTTTATTTATTAATTAAAATATCTTAATAAATGATTATAATTATATAAGTAATTATTTAATGTTTTTTTAAATACAATTATTTATATAACATAATTAAATTTTTTGAAAAAATATTTTGTATTATTTTTTTAAAATTTTATAATCATAAAAATAGTTTTTTAGCCTATATTAATATATAATATTTATTTATAATATTCTATATTAATAATTATATTAGAAGAATGTGACCCTCAAGGATTGCTTATCCATAGGCCATGACATACATTTAATATATGAAATTACATAAAATATTAAAACAAATAAAAAAAAATTAATTCATTAAAGATTTGTGATGAAAATTATCCCAAGCCAAAATAGCAAGAAAAAAAATCATATCTAAATATATATATGTTGAGAAAATTATCATTTAAGGAATAATCGCTAGTAAATAAATATAAAATTAATATGAAAAATTTCAGAATATTATTTAGCGAGGGATTTATCTTTAATTAATTAGCAAGGGAAATTCCAAATTTTAAGTTATTACTAAAATGCCCACCATTCTTTGTGTGAAAATTTATGATAATATTAGCTGGGAACAATTTTCAATCAAATATTTTGAAATCTAATCCATCACAAATCCATTGATAATTTATAATTCACTGTAAAATCAAACATCTCTTAATATTCCCTAGCTAATGCCTAGATAATTAACATGGGATTATTTCCCTAGCTAAATTTCATAGCTAACCAAATATTTTTTATAATGAAATAGACATATAGATAGATAGATAGATAGAAATATAGATAGATAGAAAGACAAATAGATAGACAGATAGATAGACTAGATAGATAGATAACAATACATAGATAGATAGATAAATAGATAGATAGATAGATGATAGATAGATAATAGATATATAGATAGATAATAGATAGATAGATAGTTATATAGATATAAGATATATAGGCAGTATAGATATATATATATATATATATATATGGATAGATAGATAGACAAATAAATAGAAAGATATATAGATAGATGGATAGATAGATAGATACATAGATAGATAGAACAATGGTAGATAGATAAATTGATAGATAGATAAACACATAGATAGATAGATAGACAGATAGATAAACAAAAAGATAGACAAAAATATAGACAGATACAACGACATATATATAGATAGATAGATTTATAGCTAGATAGATAGATAGACAGACAGACAGATAGAGAGAGAGATAGATAGACAGACAGACAGATAGACAGACAGACATATAGATAGATAACAGACAGATAGATATACAGATAGATAAATAGATTGATAGATTGAAAGATAGATAGAAGATAGGTAGACAAATAGATAGATAGATAGATAGATATATATATATATACAGACAGATAGATTGATAACAGACAGATAGATATATAGATAAATAGATTGATAGATAGAAAGATAGATAGAAGATAGTTAGACAAATAGATAGACAAATAGATAAATAGATAGATATATATATATATATATATAGATATATTGATTGAGAGACATATAGATAGACATAAAGATAGATAGATAGATAGACACATAGACATATAAACAAATAGATGAATAAATAGATAGGAAACCAAAAAAAACAATAGATAAACAAACAATCTGGGAGGCATATGGTCAATCAGGTAGGCAGACAAACATATTTACACATAGATAGAGAGATAGATAAATAAATAGAAAGATAGATATATAGATAGTTATATAGATAAATTCAAAGATTGATTGAAATATCGATAATTAGATAGGTGGATTCACAAATAGAAAGATAGAAAGATAGTTAGATAGACAAATAGATAGACACATAGATAAACAAATACATAGACAAATAGATAGATAAATAAAGACATAGATAGATAGATAGATAGATATATAGTTTGATAAATAAAGAGATAGATAGATATATAGATATATATATACATAGATAGATAGACTGTTGGATAAATTGATATATAGATAGGAAGATAATTAGATAGATTGATAGACAGAATGATAGATAGATTGATATATAGTTTAATAGGTATTTTCATAGAAAGATTGAAGGATAGACAAACATATAGATATACAAACAGATAAACAAATAGATTAATAGATAGAAGGATTGATAGACAGACAGATAGATAGATAGATAGATAGATTGATTAATTAATAGAGAGAGAGATAGACACTCAGGTAGGTAGACAATTAGGCAGGTGGCCAGACAAACAATAGACAGACAAACAGATAGACAAATTGACACATAAATAGAAATATAGATGGATTGAAAGAAAAATAAATAGATAGTTTGATAGATAGATTAACATACATATTAATAGACTGATAGATATATAAATTAATACACTGATTGATAGATAAATAGATTGATAGATAGATCGATAGATAGACAGACATACAGATAGATAGATTATTAGACTGATAAATATACAATAGATAGACATATAGAGAGATAGATAGATAAATAAATATATAGACATATAGATATATAAAGATATGAGAGTAAGATAGACAAATAGATACATAGATAGATATATTGATACATTGGCAGATAGATAGATAGATATATAGAAAGATAGATTGATAGATAGATTGATAGATTGATTGTCGACAGATTGATGGACAAATTGATAGACATATAGATAGACTGATAGATAGATAGATTGTTAGAAAGATTGCTAAACAAATTGATAGATAAATAGATAGATTGATTGATATAATGATAGATAGATATATAGATAGATAGATAAAAATATAGATAGATATATCGATCGATAAATTATTAGACAAATAGATAGATAGATAGATAGACAGATACATAAATAGATATATAGATAGTTAGACAAATAGATAGATACACAGACAAATATATAGATAGATAGATAGATAATGAGATTGATAGAAAGATAGATAGATAGATATATATATATATATATATATAATTAGATAGATAGAGATATAGATAGATAGACATATATTTTGATAAATAGATAGATAGACAGATATAAGCACATGCATATATACAGATAGACAAACAAATAGATAGATTGAAATTTTGACTAACACACAGATAGACAGATAGGTAGGGAAATAGTCATGAAGACAGGTAGACAAATAGATAGACATATATATAGACACACAGAAAAACAAACATATAGACATATAGATATATATATATATATTGATAGATGGAATAATAGAAAATGGATAGACAGATAGATAGATAGACTAATAGATATATAGATAGATAAACAAATAGATAGATAGATAGATATATATATATATATAAATATATATATATAAAGATATATAGATAGTATTGATATATAATATATATATATAATATATAAAGATATATAGACAGTTTTGATATATATATATATATATATATATATATATATATATATATATATATATATATATATATATATATATATGGGTAGATAGACAGATAGATAGAAAGATATTTAGACAAATGGACATATTGAGAGATAGATACATATATAGATAGAAAATGGATAGATAGATAACCTGATAGATAGATAAATACATAGATAGATATAACGATAGATAGATCTACAAATAGATAAACAAATTGATAGACAAAAAGATAGACAGATACATAGACATATATATAGATAGATAGATAGATAAACAAATAAATAGATAGATAGATAGACAGACAGATAGATAGACAAATAGATAGTTAGATAACAGACAAATAGATATACAGATAGGAAGATAGATAGATAAATAAATAAATTGATAGATAGAAAGATAGAAAGATAGAAAGAAGAAAGTTAGATAAATTGATAACAGCCAAAAAACACCCCTCTTGTAAGTTGTTTAGCATATGCAGATGATGTAATGATATTCACTAATGGATGCAGTAAATCATTAAGTAATCTGATAGATTTATTAAAATGCATGGAGGAAGAAACAGGTCAAAAATTAAACAAAAGAAAATGTCAATATATGATATCTTATAAAGCCCCAACTGCATTATCACATAGAATTAAAAATATCACAGGTTTCTCTCACAAAAAAGGAGAAATGATTTATTTAGGTTGCCCGATTTATGAAGGAAAATTCAAGATAGAATACTTAGCGCTTCTAATAAATAAATTAAAAAAGAAAATTGCAGGATGGAAAGTAGAATATCTAAGTATGGGGGGCAGAATAACTCTTATAAAATATGTTTTAGAAAGTTTAATAATGCATAATATTATGATCACGCAGCCTTCAATCAAATTTATAAAAGAAATTGAAAAAGAATTAGCCAATTTTTTGTGGGGTAAAAAAGAGGGTAAACACAAACTTCATTGGAAAAAATGGCGAGATTTATGTTATCCTTTCCAAGAAGCTGGTTTAGGCTTTGTCAACCTCATTGACTTAGCCAAAGCAGGGGCTAGCAAGAGATGGTGGAATTTAAAAGAAAATGAAAGTTTATGGTCTAAATTTATGCGGGCAAAGTACTGCATAAAGGATGACATTAATAAAATAAAAAATAAAAGTAGGAGTTCACAGGTTTGGAATCAAATGCTTAAACAAAGAGATTTAGTTGAAAATTACTCTAAACAGACGAAAAAAGGATGGAGATGGACCTTATCTCCGGAGGGCACATTTTCGCTTAAAACAGTGAAAAATGTCTTAAGAAAAAAGAAAAAAGAACAAATATTATTTAAATGGGCTTGGAATAATGACAATCCACAAAAAATTAAAACTTTATGTGGAAAGTTTTATCTAATATTATCCCAATTGATAATAATATAAAGCAGAAAGGTATTCAGCTAGTTTCTAGATGTGAATGTTGCTTAAATGAGATCGAAACATTAGATCACCTCTTTTCAGAAGGGAAAGTAGCTGCAGAAATATGGAAAAGATTAGCATCAGAAATGCAGATAAAATATGAACATCTCCCTCTAAATTGTAGGTTTAAAAAATGGTGTAACTCAAATGTTCCTAGCATGGCATAGAAATGGATTAAAAGTAATGTTCCACCAATACTCATTTGGTGCATTTGGAAAGCTAGGAATAAAAGTAGATTCGAAGGGTATAATATGATGGTGGAAGATATCTGGAAAGAAATAAAAGAGGAAACAAGAAAAATTTCAGAGATATGCCCTATAAAAACACAAGGTTCAAAGATGGATAAGGATACCTTACAGTTTTGGAACCTAAAAGAAAAACCACTTAAGCAGTTAAAACAATTAGCATAAAATGGGAAAAACCTGCAAGAGGTGTGTTTACTTTAAATACAGATGGTAGTTTCGATAGAGATATGGGGGAAGCTGGAGGAGGGGGAGCAATTAGAAACTCGGAGGGGAAGTTAATTTTAGCTTTCACTAGAAGATTGCAAGCATCGTAGGCTTACATGCCGAGATATTAGCACTAAAAGAAGGAATAAGAATATGTAAAAACTTAGATATCAAGAATGTAGATATTCAAATTGATTCAAAAATAGTTGTAAATCTATTAAAATACAGTCAATTATGTAGAAATATGAAAATGAGATAGAAGAAATTCTACATGATATAAATTCATTAGATTTCACTATAAAACACATCTTCAGAGAAGCTAACGCTTTGGCTGATGCATTATCTAAAGATAGTAGGAAGAGAGAAGATCACGAGTATAAAGAAGATAATTTACCAAAAAAGTATTTTGGTATTATTAAATTAGATAGCAAGGATTTCCCTTATATTAGAAAAATTAAAAATAATAATTTTTAGTTACAAGGATTTTCTTGTGTTTATTTTGGTATTCTATGTATGATGCATAAACAGAATAAGTTCATATTTTCATAGTCTCATCCTGGTCCTGAGGGATGTTGCTATGATGGTTGGGATACATTTTAGTACAGCTTGGTAAGACTGCAGGTTTAGGGGGCTCAAAAATACAGTAACACGGTAGGTTTTAGTAACCAATGTTTTTGTTTTAAAAATAGATATAAACTTTCTGCAGGTTTAGGGGTATTTTTTGCTTATTAAAACAGAAATGTACTTCATACACTGCAGGTTTAGGGGCTCAAAATTACAGTACAGCTTCTGTTTTACAGGCTTATAAAAAAATGAACAGTAACATTGCAGGGCTAATTCGAAGGATCAAGACGGGGTATTTAATAATAGAGTAGATTATATATATGCATGTAGATCTTTCTGCAGGTAACTAAGTAGATGAAAATGATATAAAGCTGGACATAGTGCCTGCTGTCTTTTAGTTTTCTTTCTATTATAGGTGTATGGAGTCTGTTTTTTTTTAGAATGTTTGTATTTTCTGGAAGTCTGTGGTTATTTGATATAAGTAGAAGCTGTGTTTTTATGACGTCTGTGTTATTTTAGAAAAGCTGGAAGTCTGTAAATTTTTAGTTGAGATGTGTTAAGAATGTAATTCATGTAAAGAAGCAATAGTAGAGAAAATGAAGATCAAAGTTTAAAAAGCATGGAGGGAGGCAGCCAAGCAGGGAACTCTTACAGCTTAAGATAGGGTTCAGAAATTGCTAGAAATATTCTGAAGATCAACAAAAGGATACATTAATGATACAACCAAGGGATATGATGGTAAATGGGTTTCATCTTATATGGATATGATGCCCTTGATTTTATGCAGGCTGGAATGTTTGTAGGTTAAGCAGCAGTAAAGTTAAGAGCTGCTGATTACCAAGCACATCTGGCAGAATATTTATAGATACAAAGCAGAATTTAAAAGATTCAATGCTGATATTCAAGGCGGGATACTCTAAAAAAGCGATAGCATTCTAGCATCTCTCAAAGAGCAACATTACAAGAAGAATTCCAGTATATATTAGATTTCCAACTGAATTTAATAGAGCAAAGCAGAATTTCAACATGAATTTCAACATGAATTTCAACATGAAGAATCAAAGGTCTCACCTTACAAGACATGGAAGAGACATGGACTCTTGAAAAAGACTGCATTAATCTTTACTATACGAATAAAGATTCAGCCATGGTATCATTAGAAAGAATTAACTTCTCAAAGCTTAAAGGAAGAACTCAAGAACCTCAAAAGCATTTCTCTTTAAATTTATATGCTTAGTTTGATCTAAATGTTAAAGATTTTTTTAAATATTGGGTGTAATAGGGATAAGGGTAGATGTTAGTTTGGAAAAATGGTATTCCTCCGCCAAAAGAGAGGGTTATAATAATAAATAACACTTAAAAAAATAGATAGACAGATATATAGATAGATAGATATATAGATAAATATAAATATAAATATAAATATATATATATATACACACACACACACACACACACCACAGAGATAGATAGAGATAGATATATTGATAGAAAGACATATAGATAGACAAATATAGACAAATAGATAGACACATCGATAGATAGACACACAGACATATAAAAAAATAGACAAATAAATAGATAGGAAAAAAAACAAAAAAAAAACAATATATAAACAAATAATCAGGGAGACATACGGTCAATCAGGTAGGCAGACAAACAGATGACACATAGATAGATAGATAGACAAATAAATAGTAGACATATAGATAGAAAAATACATAGATAGATATATAGATAGTTATATAGATAAATTCATACATAGATTAATATATCAATAGTTAGACTGATTGATACACAAATTGAAAGATAGAAAGATAGTAAGATAGACAAATAGATAGAAATAGAGACATAGATATATATATAATATATAATATAGTCAGAGAGATAAAGAGATAGATAGAGAGATAAATAAACAAATAGAAAGATAGATTGAAAGATCGATTGAAAGATAGATTGATAGACAGATTATAGATAGGTGTGATAGACAAATTGATAGACTAATAGATAGACCAATTGATAGACTGATAGATTGATTGATTGATAGAAAGATTGATAGATAAATAGATAGATATATAGATAGAAAGATAGAAAATATATATAGATAGATCGATTGATAAATTATTAAAACAAATAGATAGAGATATATAGATAGATACATAAATAGATATATAGATTGTTAGAGAAATAGATAGACAGATTGATACACATAGAAATATATAGATAGATAGATAAAGAGATTGATAGGAAGAAAGATAGTAGTTAGATAGAAAATAGATAGATAGAGAGAGATATATATATATATATATATATATATATATATATATATAATTGTTAGATAGAGATATAATGATAGAAAGACATATATATTGATAGATAGATAGATAGACAGATATAAGCACATGCATATATACAAATAGACAAACAAATATATCGATAGACTTTTTGACTGACACACAGATAGATATATAGGCAGACAGGCAGGCAAATAGTCATGAGGACACGTAGACAAATATATAGACACACAGACAAACAGACACATAGACAGATAGATATAGATATATATATATATATATATATATATATATATATATATATATATATACAGATTCATATATGGAATGATAGATAGATAGATACATAAATAGATAGACAAATAAATAGACAAATGGATAGGCAGATATATAAATAGATAGATAGATTATAGATAAATAAATAGAGAGATATTAAGATAGAAAGAAAGAAATAAAGAAATATTATATAGACTGATAGATAGTTAGATCCATAGATAGATAGATAGTCATAGAGATTTACATGTCGATAGATAGATAGATAAAAAGATAGACAAAAAACAAATAGAGAGATAGATAGATAGACAAACAAATAGACATACAAATAGACAGAAAGATAGAAGATTTGATTGAATGATTGATAAATAGATAGATAGACAAATAGATAGACACATAGATAAACAAATAGATAGTAAGATAAATAAATAGATAGGTAAAGAGATAGATAGATAGACAAAAAGATAGATATTTTTATCGACAAAAAGATAGATAGTTAGATAGATAGACAGATAGATAGAAAAATAAATAAATTAATACGTAAAAAGATAGACATACAGACAGACATAGATAGATATATAGATATGTAGATATTAAGATAGTCAAAAAGATAGATCAATAGATAAATAGATAGATAGATAGATAGATAGATAAATATACAGATAGATAAATACATAGATAGATTTATAGAAACAAAGATAGATAGATAGATAGATAAATAGATAGATAGAAAGTCGAATAGATAAATAGATAAATAGACATATAGCTAGATAGATAGTTAGTTAGATAGATAAATAAATAAATAGATTGATTGAATGATCATATGATAATAGATTAATATATGGATTTATAGACAAAATGATTGATAGATTGATAATAGATAGATAAACAGATAGATAGATATACAAATAGACAGACAAATAGATAGACATATAAAAAAATAGAAAAATAGAGACAAAGACAAATAGAGACAAAGACAAATAGAGACAAAGACAAATAGACAAATAGATGGATAGATATTAAAGTAGGTAGACAATAAAGCAGGCAATCATACAAACAAATAATAGAAAAATAGACCCACAAGTTGAATGTTAGGTAGATATACAGATAGACAGATAGATAAATAGTTGGTAAAATAGATTAATCTACAGATAAATAAACAAATAGAAATAAAGATAGATAGATTAATTGATAGATAGATTGATAGATAGATTTATAAATAAATTAATTTTAAAATAGATAGATAGATTTATAACACATATTGATAGATAGATTGAGTGATAGATTGATAAATAGGTTCAAAGATAGATTAATAGATAGATTGATATACAAAAAGATAGACAAAAAGATAGATAGTTTGATAGATAGAGAGATAGACATATAAATATATAGATAGATATTAAAATTATTAGAACGGTATACAAATATATAGATATATAGATAGATAGAAAAACAAACAATTATATAGATAGACAGACAAATAGATAGACAAATAGACATATAAATAGATAGTCATGTAGGCAGACAGTTAGTCAGGCAGGTATACAAAATTGACAGACTGATACATAGATAGACAAATAACAAATAGGCAAACAAATTGATAAACAAATAGATACACAATATATAGATAGTTTGATAGATAGATTATACGACACATTGATAGACTGATGGATAGATAGATTGAAAGACAAATTGATAGACAAAATGATGAATAAATATATAGACACATAAATAGATATATAGATAGATATTTAGATAGTTAGATATATTGATTGATAGATAGTCAGATAGATATATAGATAGTCATATAGATAAACAAAAAGATATAGAGATACATAGATAGGTTTATAGACAGTTAGATAGATAGATAGATAAGTAGATAAATAGACAGATTAATAAATAAAATTATTGATAGATTGATAAACATATTGATAGAAAGATTGATTAATAGATTGATAGACAAATCGATAAATAGACAGATAGACAAATATAAAGATATACAAATAGACAGACAAATAGATAGATAGACATAAAGAAAGTTAGATACATTGATAGATAGGTAGACAAATAGAGATATAGATAGTCAAGCAGGCTGATAGTCAGGTAGGTAAGCCTATAGACAAATAGACATACGAACTGATAGATAAATAGATAGATTGATAGGAGGAGAAAAATATATATATAGACAGATAGAAAGATAGTTTGATAGAGAGATTAATACAATGATTAATACATTGATTGATATAAAATAATAGATAGATAGATAAATAGATAAATAGATTGATATTTAGATAGTCAGATAGATAAATAAATTTAAAGATAAACAAATAGGTATATAGATAGATAGAATGAAGGACAGATAGATAGATAGTTTATATAGACAGATAGATAGAAAGATAGAAATAAATTTTGATATATAGAATTATTGATAGATTGATAGATAAATTGATAGATAGATTTATTTCAATATTAATAGATAGATTGATAGACAAATCGACAAAATATAAAATACAAACAAACAAACAGATAGATAAATAAAATTTAGATACACAGAGATTGAGAGACAGGCTAATAGAGAGATAGATTGTCAGGCAGTCAGTCAGTCTACAGAGATGTATATTGACAAATAGAAAAATAAACTCATAGACAAATAAACACATAGATCGAAAGATAGATAGATATATAGATAGATAGATAGATAGATTCATTGAGAAATATTATTAAAGAGAGAAGATAAATATTTAGATAGATAGATTGATTGATTGATAGATAGATAGTCAAATAGATATACAAGTAGATAGATAAATAGGTAGAGACGACAAACAAAAAAATTAAATAGACAAACAGAAAAAAACACATAAATAGAAAAATAAATAGATAGATGGATAGTCAGGTAGGTAGATAGACAAAAAGAAAGACAGGCAGATAGATAGACACACAAACAAATGGATAGATAGATAGATAACAAATAGATAGGTAGATAAATATATAGGTTGATATATAGGTTAATAGATAGATTGATACACCAATAGATAGAAGATTAATAGACATATTGATAGAAAATAGATAGATTGATTGATAGATAGTCAGATAAAAAAATAGATACACAGATAGATAGATAAATTGATAGACAAATAGATAGACAGATAGATAGACAAATAGATAGGCAGATAGATAAATAGATAGATAGAGAGATAAAAAAAATAGATAGATAGAGAGATTGATCGATAGAGAGATATAAAGATATTTAGAAAAATAGATAGATAAACTTATAAATAGACATATAGATAGACAGATAGATACATTGATAGATTGACAAATAGATAGATAGATAGATCAATAGATAGAATGATAAACAAATAAATATAAATAGAGACAAATAATTAGATAAACAATTAGATAGATAGATATATAGACTGGCAGGCTGACATTTAGTTATTCAGAGATACACACATACATACCTATAAATAGATATACATACTAGCAATAAACAAATAGATAGATAGAGAATGAAATAGATAAATGTATAGATATTTTGATAGATAGATTTAATAGACCTTTTGATTGTCAGATAGATAGGCAATAGATAGATAAAATAGATACACATATATATAGATTGATATATAGTCAGATAAATAAATCAATAGATAGATTGATAAATATATAGATAGATAAATATATCGATAGATAAATAACATATTGATAGATAGAATGATTGCCAAATTAATAGATTGATTGTTAGGCAAATTGATTGATAAATTAATATATAGATTGATTAGCATCATATAGACATACATACAAATATAAAAACAGATATACAAACTGATAGACAAAAATATAGATAGATATACAGACATACATATAGAGAGATATACAAATAGGTGGCAGACATTTAGGCACGTAGGTTGATAAACAAATGGATAGACAAACAAATAGATAAATTAAGACAATAAAGGAAGACAGACAAATAGAGTTTGATATAAAGATTAATACAAAGATTAAAAGACAAATAGATAGACAAATTGATAGACAGCTTGATAGACTTCTAGATATATAGATAGATAAATACACAAATAGATTGACAGATAGATAGTCATATATATAAATAGCTAGAAAAATAGAAAATAGATAGATAGATATTTAGATTGAAAGATAGATCTATAAATTCATAGATAAAATTATATATAGATAGACAAATAGACAAATTAATGGAAAGATTAATAGCCAGATCGATAGATAAATAGATACACAATTAGATTGGTAGTTAAATAGAGAGACACATAGACAAATAGATAGACAAAAAGATAAATAATTAATTAGATAATTAGATTGATTGATTGATTGACAAATAGATTTATAGATAGATAGACAAATAAATAGACAAATAGATAGATAGATAGTAGATATATATACAAATAGATAGACAGATAGTTAGTTAGTTAGTTAGTTATACAAATAGATTGTCAGAAAGATACAAAAATAGATAGATAGATAGATAGATAGATATAATAGATTGACAAATAGAAAGGATGATGATTGATTGATAGTAGATAGATAGGTAGATAGATAGATAGATAGACAGATAGATATTATATAGATATACATTTAGATAGAAAGAAAATAGATAGATTAGATAGAAAAAAGATAGATAAATTGATAGATAGATAAGTTAAGTATACAGATAATAGATTGACATATATATAGACAGAAGACAAATAGAAAAATTGATAGGTAGAAAGATAGATTGACAGATTGATAGACAAACAAATTGATAGAGATGCAGATAGTTAATTAGTCAGTTAGTCAAGCATGCAGACATTCATGCAGGTAGGTAGATAGACAGATAAAATAGAGAAATAGATAAATAGTCCAATATACAAACAAATAGACAAACAATAGATAAGCATAGATATATAAATAGTTTGATAAATAGATTAATTGAAAGATTGATAGAGAGATAGATAGATTGACATAATGATAGATATATTGATAGACAAATAGAAAGATAGACAGATAGATAGATAAACAAATAGCTAGATAGATGATAGATAGAATGATAGATAGATTGATGGATAGATTGATAGATTGACTAGTCAATAGATTGATATAATGATTGATAGATATAATAATAGACAGATAAATAGACAAAATGATTGACAAATAGATAGATAGATAGATAGATAGACATATAGACAGATAGATAGGTTGATAGATGATTGATAATTACATATATATATATAGATAGATAGATAAATAGATAGACCGATAAAAAAATAGAGAGTTGATAGAATGATAGAATGATAAAAAGATAAACAAATAGATCGATAGATATATAGATGTAAAGATTGATATAGATTGATAGACATATAGATTGATAGATAAATAGATAAAATGATTAATTGATAAATATATTCATAAATAGATTGAAAGAAAGATTGATAGATAGATAGAAACAAAGATAGATAAATAGATAGATAGATAGACAAAAAGATAGATAGATAGTAAGATAAATAAATATACAGATTGATATATAGGTTGATAGATAAAGAGATATATAGATAGAAAGATACATAGTTAAATAAATAGAAACATAGATGATAGATAGATAGACTGATAGATGAAAAAAATATGTAGATAGATTGATAATCAAATCGATAGTAAAATGATAGATAGATATATTTACAAATAGAATGATTGATTGAATGATAGATTCATATATAGATTAATAGTCAGATTGTTATATAGATAGATACAAAGAAATATAAATAGATAGATGGATAGATAGATAGATAGAAACATTATTAGATAAATAGATAGAAAAATTGATAGATAGTTTGATAGACAAATAGATTGATAGATAAATATATAGATAGATAGATATACAGATAGCAAATAAGAGATATTAAAAGATAGAATATAGACAGATAGATAGTTAGATAGATAGATAGATAGAGATAGATAGATTGATTGACAGACATATAGGTAGATAGATAGATAGATAGATACATAAATAGATAAATAGATAGATTATTAAAAAGATACATAGATATAGATGATTGAT